>VWZP01006697.1:0-21447 GCA_013396995.1 Dicaeum eximium | reverse complement strand
GGGGTTTGTTTTTTTTTTTTTAGATCTAATTTGTATAAAGCTATGTAATACAAACATTACCTGGAAGAAATCTCACAAACCGCGGCATGAAGTGGTATCTGGGACAGGAAACAGAATCATTTTCAAGTGAAGGACCTTAAATACCAAAAAATACGGAAAATTTATTAACAGCAACATATTTGCAAAAGAAGAAAAGAGACAATTTTGCTGCAGATGAAATCAATGAATGATGATTACATTTGATAGGGCTTAAGTTTCAATCCAAAAAGTAACAAAAAAAGAACAGAGAGACAACTTGTAGTGAAACCTTTCACACAGACAATCTACAATCTAAAAGAAATGTAAAATAATTTTAAAATAATAAGAACCTAACAAAAAACCCAGTACTTTTAAATAAAACAGCAATAGAAAAAATTGGTTTATATAATCAATTAATTATTACACTCAAGCCTTACAGGTACAAGAACAAGTTTATCTCCTCCTAATTAGTGGGGTGGTTTTTGTTCACCATAACAAAGATAACACGGAAATTTCCACAGTACAGTTTTGTGGGTTTTTTAAAATTTTCCTACTCATCATACAAAGCTTTGCAAGAAAATAAAAACTAAGCCTGTAAGTACTTGGTGTTAAAAAAACAAAGAACAATCAGAAGCAGTGACAGGAGAGACAACACTGATATTAGAATACATTTAGTATTAAACCAAAGGCTACACTAAATGTATTAAACCTGTGTGCTCCTCTGTTTAACTGCATTAAGTGCAGAGTGCAACTCCACAGACAACATCAAGACACCCTACAGATACTGAAATGTAACTCCTCTGATACTCTCATTTCTGTTTTAGACCATGAGAAGCATTCTCCTTTGTTACAATCTTCACAGAAACAAGCATTTTCATCTTGTCATGTCAAAAGACAAAACATTCAGCTATAATGATAACGTTAACTCTTCACAGCTGTCTGTATGACACTCCTTTTGAGTTGACTGCAGAGAAATACTGTATGAGCAACTTGTTTTTAGCTTGTAAAATAGGAGTTTACCTGACACCATGACTTTCAAAATACCATGCACATGATACCCTGTAATATTAAACACACAGTAATATTTATTGTTTGATTAAAAATACAAGTTCTGGATTAAGGCAGAAATTTAGTTTCTTTTGAGAATACAGTGCCAAGTTTGTGCATTTTCATTGCTACAGCTCACACTATGGAATTCTAATTTCATCTTCTGGAAAAATAGATGAAGTTTGTCCCTCTCACAGAAAACAGCAGTTACATTGCTATTTTGAGGACCCTCTCAAAAAGAACATTACCTTTAAGATTCCAGTCATACAACTCCAAAATATCTTTGAATAGGTACGAAGAGAACAGTTCAAGGCCTCTCACACAAAAATTCTGGGGAAACAAAAAAACAGACCAAACTTATAACTATATAATCCTGCAATACAAATAATGCCATTCATACATAGCTAAATAAAACACAATGAAAAAAAACCAGTGTCTTCCTATCTGCCAACCACTAGATACTGGGTTCTGGAAACAGTACTGATATATTTGTGACCATCTAACACAGCACAGTGGTCTCTTCAGAAAGCATTGTCATGAAAGAATGGTATTGAACCCTCTTCACTCAACGTCCAAATCAACAGTATAGGCAAGAATTATAAATCTGCAATAATCTGCCAAGCACTAAAACCCCTTCCACCTGAGCAAGCCAAGCAGATGACACATTTCTGAGAAATATCTTTTTCATAGCTCACTTTTTCCCACATGCTTATAATAAATGTTTATAAATCACAATCTGTAGTATCACGATCACTTCCATAGCAAGTATGAGTACAACACAAATTGAGGATTATGACCTAAATAGCCAAGAGAAGAAAAAGATGAAATCGAAAGAAAAAAGAAAAAATAAAGAATAATATTCTTTTCATCAAGTGAGGAAGTGGCTCCTTCACCAAACAAACATATAAACTTTCCTGAATAAAAACAAAACAAAATGAGGCCAGATTGATATAAATTGTGCATGTATGAAACTGACCATAAATTCCAAACTCAACACCAACATCTCTTTCAAAAACTATTAGTAAAGATGGTCTGCAAATAATGCTGTAGCCGTTCACCCAGAAGCTCCCCCCAAATGGTGACTTCCCTATTCTGCTTGGTGGCCATTTGTTGTTTCAGTTCAAGATTTGCAGACAACATAGTACATTCACTGACAAGAAATTAATTGCTTTGATCACATTATACTTTCTGAGGCATTTCAGGGCTGTTGCATAAATTTAGATGCTGTTGAGCAACAAAAAAAGAGGTAACTAGAAAGAAAAATGTAAATATATATGACTAAATTAAATACTAATCCAGTCTTTGTAGTTTATATGCTGGGGTGCTTCTGTACCTATACACACTGTTCCACTGCAGCAACTTACTTCGCAAACTGGCTCCACTGGGCATTAATTAGAAATAAAAAACTCTGCCACAAACAGATTATGAACTCAATGTGCTTTGTTTGTATCCACAGGAAATTTGTTTTGGCAACAGCTTATATTAAGTACTGATAAGCAATCTTCACAGCTTCAAACTTCTGATTAAGTTTCAGCTCCGCCATTGACTTATGTGGTCCTGGCAAAGAAGTACCTCCACATGCCTTATTTTTGTCAGATGTAAGAGAAGTATAATGCCTAATTCAATTTACAGATATTGCATAGAACTTAAAATGAAAGGAACCTATGGATATAAGCACTTCTTACTGTTTGATTTTAATATATGATAGCCTAGGTATATGGATTTATGCTAGTACCTCCAAGTTCAAGCTCTGTTTCAGCCACTTGTTCAGAACAGAGCCAGTCTCTTAAAACTTCACAAGGTGGGATACTGCAGAGTTTAATCCATTAAACATACCAACAACTCATCACCCACTCTGACTTTTAGACTAATTATCCATCTTACCTCAGGCATCATCTCCTCAATGAAATGAATTGTATAGTCAATGTTAAACCTGATTACTTTGCATAGAGGAATCTGGAAGGAAAAGAGAAATTCAGCATTAAAAACTATACAGCATCAAATGTATAGTTAATACAATTTTGTATGCAAAGGTATTACTGCCTGCTGAAAAGGGCACTTACTAAAACAGCTGCTCTGGGGGATCATGCAAAGACAAGAACACAAGCATGTGTAAAGGGAGTACCAGTTCCAGCCTTCACCTCAGTAATAAAACACGGTGCTGACAGGAGGGATGGTGAAGGAAGGTTAAATAATGCCATCTACTGGAGATGAAATTTTCTTTAGGAGGAAAAGGTACACCTGTAAACCTCAGTAAAATTCTATCTTCTCTCACCTGGCTATGTGGAAGTGATTTGTTTATGACACAACGTGTCAGATTGATAGAGTGATCTAAAGGCAAGGTGTTTTTAGCACACTGCCAATTGTGTCAGCTATACAATCTTAAAATGCAGTTTTAAGTCAAAGCTACATAATGTTATGGCTTAGGGATAAATTACAGTTTTATACTAATTTAATGCAATAAATATTCTCAATTTCATTAGACTAGCTAGAAAAACAAACATTTACTTCCTTTTTTCACCTTTTTACAGTCCATAATTTGCTGAAGGTGTTTAATTTTTTATGGGATTTTCAGAGAAAAAAAGCTAAATTCCTAAGAGACTACAAAAATGCCTAATTTTCCCTTACACATCTACAGCTCTTACCAAATTTACTACTCACTGGCCTCAAAGGTATGAAAGAATGTTAGAACAATTCCATGATCTGTGAAAGTGAAGCAACCCAAGGTTATTTTACATTTATAAGCACACAAATAAATATCTGAACAGTGCTGGGGTTGCAATTAAATCAATGTACATAGCATAGGTGCAATATTCTGACTGCATCTTCTTACAGCCCACTGTCAAACATTTGACTATTTTGACTACAAAAATCTATTGATATCTGCATGATAAAATTAAGAAGCTGCACCAAACGACCAAACAAAACTGCATTTCTTACAATTTGATACAGTATTAAATGTGAATACAAAACCCTCCCAAAACCTTGGAAGCTAAATATACCATTTAGAATCTGAGCAGATGAAAACCTGTCACACTTAAATCAGTGAGGCTTTTAAAAAAGCACAGGGATTCTTTACTTACTTTCTAACATATAATTTAAACTGGAAGTTTAATACTTTAGAGAAGTGACCACAACTAAGATCTCCTTGAACTGAAGCTCCATGTACACAAGCAAATACACATTAAAGGAGCACATGGTTGGTACTGTAAAATTGGTTTGGCATTTATAATACGAAAATAATTTTTTCTATGACTGTACTAATCATTTTCCCTGATACTTGAGCTGCTCAGTTATTAGTCAGTAGTAACAGCAGTAACTCACTAATAACCCTAACTATGCAAACTTAAGACTTCATACTACAGAAATTGGATTAACAGAAAGATGTTGGTGTTCAGATCTCTATTTTTACTACCTTTTGCGATCTCCATTTTATCAAATATGTTCCAAAGTGTCCCTCAAAGAGCGGGTTTTATGTTGTATGCCAAAATCATCTCATGACATCAAGAGATTCCTTCCAAAGGGCTTTATATCTGTTAGTAACAGGAACTGGCACCACAGTGTGGCTTTGTACTCAACTCTTCAAGAAAGAATCATTTGTAGCTGACCGCTTCCCCTATCTGGAAATGCATGTAAACATGCACTTTACAGCAAGCTTAATAGCTTCACCAACTACTGATATCAAAGAAGAGTTTTCCTTGTTGTCTGTATATTGAAGATTTCCATAACTCTCTGCCTTCCTGTCACACAGTAGACACAAAAATTGTAAAGATAAGGGGGTCTCTTTATTATTTAATGTGAGTAAAACAAACCTGCCCCTTCTGGCTCATTTGCAAAGTGAAAACATAAAGCCTTGACATAAATTTGCCTTGAACTCTGAGGCTAAGTAAATTCTACTGGGCTTCCCATTGCCATGGCAGTGGCTCAATCCCACTCTCTCACTGACTTCTCAACAAGACTCCCTTCCCCTGACCACCAGAAGTAAAGTGTTGTCATATTCATTATACAAGGAAACTGTCAGGGTCAATGTAATTTGTTCTCAGTGCCTCTCAGTTCCAGTATCCTTACATCCCCACCTTGTGCTCATAACCATTCTTACACTGAGTTGTGGCATGGGTGATGTAGCTAGTAATAAATATAAAAACTATAGAAACTAAAACACACTCAATTTTGAGAAAACCTTGAAATAACCAAGACAACAACAACAAAAAAATCTTCAAGTGTACAGAAATTAAGAATCTACATATTTTCCACTCACATTTGGCTAACTCAGCTTATATTGGAAAAGAAAGGCAGTCAGGTACCAATCATGTCCCTTTTCTAGTTACACTTGCTTTCAAAACACAGAATTAGACACCTGTACATACCTACAGCTTTTACTAAAAATTGTAACTTGCTAGACCTTGAAGAAGCTAAACAGCTGTTAGAAAGTATTGGATACATCTAGGTAAGTTTTAAGAAGAGAGAAAACCCTTTAGAGTGGATCGCTGAAAAATTTCATGTCACTTAAAGGAAAAACCTTTTTATGCTGTTATTGTTAGTTTTTTTTTAAACTTTGCCAACTTAATAAACCCACTCAGCCAATTTAAATCCAATCAGCAGTCTTAACAAGTTGTTCCATGGTTTAATTCACTTCCAAACTGTGAAGCACATAAAAACATTACTTGGATGCACATCACAGCTTCAGTCACAGTTCGAAGACACTGCTTACCAGCATCAAGACAAAACCTGAGATTCATTAGCACAAATATCTTTCCCCTGTCCCCAGTGCTGGTAAGATGTTTGTAGCATACATGTATTGTTGTTTTAGAGAAGTTTTGCTTCAGAATGAGCACCTTCTAAAGAAATCCCCTGTATGAAACCTAAAGTATGTAGCAACGACCATACTTACATTTGTTAGTGGGGCATGTGCAAACATGGAGAACCCTTCAAAGATATATTCATGGTCATCATACTCAATAACAGTAGGTCTGTCTGTCTTAAAAAAGCAAACAAAACCACCACGGAGTAAGCAAGAAGCAGTACGACTTTTGCCACTGAAAACAAAATCAGAGTCCTAGTTTGAATTCTTTATGAAGTACTTACTAAGAAGTTTGTGGGAGGTGACACAGTAATTCGGTAGTGATACAGTCTTCCAGCATTGTTGGTCATGGGGCGACATGGTTTAATGGGCTTGAAGAAAGAGAGAAGTAGAATTATGTGTAGAGTCAAGGCAAATTTAGATTAAAAGAGAGAATAAAGCATTTCTAATAGCCATGAAATATGCATTAGGAAAAATTAAATAAAAGCAGGTAGTCATAATTAAGCATTCTGGGAAGGAGGAAAGTGTGGCCTTATCTCCATTTTCACTTTAGGAAATATTTTTAAAGCTATTCAAAAGCAAAATAAGGTGTTTCTTTTAAATTTTATTTTGCATTTAACTCTCCATCTTTCTTACACACATCAGTTAGCTGCTTACATTCCAGACTGATTTCCTCTCTTACATGAATTTGTTTCAGGAAACACATTTTAAAAGCTTACAAAGAGGAGCCTGGACATCACACAAGAAGATCTCACGGTACATTATCAAGATAGACATGTATCAGCTCATTTGCTTGGGGGAAATCTGAGGCCTGAAGAGAAGGGATTAGTCTATCACCACAGAGGTGGCTCTGGTAACCCCAACTCTATCTCCCAGGCTGTAATGCTTGACTTTGAGGTCCAAAGGCAGCCAGATATCTGTGATTTCATGTCTCCTTCCAGCTTGTTCTGAAGCAGTCCTGTGCAAAGACCTAAACTCCTCACCAGTCAGACAAAACCAGTTTTTCATACGCTCTACATACAGCTTGCTGCAGTTCAGAGGCTGCCACCAGCCTGTCTGGAATACACTGGGAAAAAGAATAAAACCACTGCAGTGAGCAGGGTACTACTCTGAACTGCAGAGCAAAAGCTGGCCTGTGGCAATGTCAAGACAGCTACACCACTGTGCTGCTCTAGCCACTCTGCAAAACTTACACCGTAAGTAAGGTGATTTCGTTGGCTCTTCAGCCCCAAAATAAGCTTCTCACCGCTGCAACAAGGCAGCTGCAAACAAGCTGGTTCAAAACTAGGGCGTTTCACCTACAGAACACTCTGAAAAGTATCATACCCAAGGAGATTCTGTGAAACCTGGGAATGGTTTCACAGATGGCATTGTTCCAGGGAGCAGCTGCCTTCATGCAGCAAGTTTCTTATATATAGTACTTTTCTCCTCCTAATTTTTCTTCCTTTTCTTCAAGAAGAACCCTAGGTGCAACATGGGGAGGAACAGAACCTGAACTGGAGAAATTTGTAATAAGCTTCATATCAAAGCAAATTTTTTGAACTCAAATAATTCACAGAAATGTTTGTAAGTCCTTAGCTGCAGAGAAATAAACAATTGTTTCAGTAAATATATGTAAAAAGGCCAACTGAAAAATAAAATTTCTCAAGAAAAAGTACAAAGATAAATTGTAAAGCCTACATGCTAAGGCAAGAACGCCTCCTGACAAGCCCTTTGCTCCTTCAGCAGCAGAATTACTATCTACTTTTCTTTTAAAGCAACCACTTCACTAAGTGGGCCCTTCATAACATATTCATCCACTTGAAGGCAGAAGAGCCTTGATCACAAGTTCTTTTCTATTAACACAATCGTGTTTCAGAAACTTAAAAAAAAAACCCAACAAACCTAAAACTAAACAAACACAGGCAAAAGTTTTCTGTAGTTTTCAGGTGGATTTTATCACCAGTATTGCATTTTAAATATGAGGTTACGTAACTAAGTAATTTAAAGATGCACCAGAGGTTTTTTTTTCACTCAGCCCATAAATCATGGGAAAACCCCCTCAAATAAACCCAAGCAGGAGTTTGCAGTTGCAAGTCTGTATTCATAATTGCAATCCTTAGAATTACTAATACCTCTTCGCCAGGATAAATGCCATGTCTTATTCCTGTTCGCCGGGCTTTAGCACTGCATTTGCACAAAGGTCCATCATTCATCTGTCAAAAGCAAAATAGGATTCTGGTTTTATTGAAAAGTGGTTTTGGAAAAGTATGTTGGTTTTAATGCCCTGAGTGCTGATGCTTCTAAAAGCCTGTCATGCTTAGATTAAGTGGATGTTCTTAAGCCAATAAAACCGAAAACACTGTAGACTAATGAAAGAAAACTGCACAGCAGCATTAGAACTTCATCACTGTTTCAGAAGCACAAGATGGAAAAACATTCTCAGCAGAATTCTACCACCCTGCTATAATATACCTCTTTTCCATTGCTTATACACACAAACAGCATGCTGACTGCCTAAAACAAAATTCAGGTCCTAAACATGCATTTGTCAATATTTACATGCTGAATTCTCTATATTCAAACAGTTCCACTGAGTTCTGTGACTGAAAACCCATCCTCAATTAAGCCCTCTGTCATGGAACAAGGCTATCCTCTAAAATGCAGGCCATTCAAAGATTTTACTTGGTACTTTAAAGAACTGAGGGGAACACTTCAAATCCATCCAGTGAATAGATCAGTAAAAAATAGAAGAGGAAAAAATACCAACTTGAGAATTCTGTATGGGTGCATCAAGTGCCCATCCAAAAAGGGACTATGCAATACATCACAAAGCTGGTGTCTTCCTTTTCACTTTTATGACCAAGATCAATGCAGACTATCAACTACTGCAACAGCCTTAAGCTTTCTGCTCTTACATAATGTTCACTGCAGAAATCCAATAGCTCAGAAGAACAGAGAAAGAAGCCCAGAAACAAACCAGATAAACAAATTAAGTTCCCAATCCCAGTTTTTAATCAAAGCTTGAATCCAAGTTAAACTTCTTTTATACTTAGGAAAAAAAAAAACCAACCAACCAAACAAACAATAAACTTGCAATTCAATAGAAAACTTTCCATGCTATTACAAGCAATCTGAAAACATAAACAGCATTCACGGTGGGGCTAAATGGCATTATCACATGTTAGATATAATGTGAAGATACCACAGGAAGCAAGAATCACTAAACCACTGTTAATGTTAGCTTTAGGCAGATGGGATAGGGATGCAACCTTTTAGTTTTGACCTTAAGCTCAGTTTCTTCAGACTGGCACAATGCATATGTGCAAAGGAAGATGCTCATAGGCAGAAGCATACTTCCTCACTGGCTTGTACAGCAACAAGACAGAAGAGAGTTTAAAAAGCAGTCAACAGCTAATTGCTCATCAGTGCTCCAAAGCGAAGTGTCTACTGAGGCTATTTAAATAATCATCATGTACTTCTGAAATTCTCATCCTTAATTCTCAGAACTGTTCAGCACGAATACTGTCTCTGTTATATTAAATGCACAGGCCAAAACTGTACCTGTAAAGCCCAAGACTTGACAAACAATCAGATATATATCTATCTTGTCCCTAACAATACTGCTCAAAAAAAAAATGCAGGGGAGCATGAATTGATGGTAAAATGATGGTGAGAGATCACGAATTTACATAGGCAATGCCTTCTCTGACTAACAGAGGAATACAAACAAGCAGATCCCATTTGTAAGGCAAAAGCCACCATGGTGGCATTGAATTTAACAATTTATTTTCTGGCAGCTGTCAGCACTGCTGGAGATTATCCAAATTAACAAACAAGCTTCTCAGATTGAAGGGTTGGGAAGATCCATCCCATAAATCTAGTTCCATGTGAGATGGTGTACTGTACATGTCAGAGTGCATGGCAATCATTCCTGTTTTATTTATTGACAGAAAGCACTTTGACACACCTAGATAAATACCTATGAAAACTTCAAATGTTCTCAAGTAAAATCTACACAGAAGTGGTACAGCACTGACAGGCTCACCATGATTGATTTTAGCCTTTTCAAGAAAGATGAAGAGTCAGTCTCAAGAAAGTTTTTGGTTAAGAATGTTTTTCAACAGGAAACTCATATACCAAACATTCCTGAATCTATTCCTTCTACAGTTATTACTCTTTTTTTTCTGTTAATATTCTTCATAGAACATTACTTTGAAGTGTGCCCAAAAGCTACACAATTTTTTCTGTTAAATATCTAAACAGTTTGCTAATTTTGTTTTCCATACAAATAAAAACAGCTAGCTATGCTCAATCATTTTTTTAACTAGAAGCATAAATATGAATCTGTAAGAGAATATTCAACAGACTTGTGCATTACCACCGTGGCAATACGCATTCCAGTATCTCTTCACGTTATGATTTGTTGCACGCTAAACTCATACATCACACAAAGTAACAGAAAAATAAATTTACTGAGGTGCCACATGAAATGAGAGAATCGACTGTAAAATATTTAAGTAAGAAAGATGGAGATGCTGGATTTGCAAACAAAAACTAGTCTTCTGTGCAATGTGTATATTCAAAACAGCACTCCACGAGCTCAGCAATTACATTTAATGAGAACTACAATCTCCATGCAATTACAAAAGAACCATTAGACAAGAAATTACAAGCATTAACTGCATATTTTAAACATTATTTATCATTATGAGCTGAGAGCTTAAGGTGAAAAATTTGTAAAGGATGTAAACATGTTGCCTTTTCTCCACCACAAAATTCAGTTGTGTGCCTTTATCTCAGGGCTAAAAGGACAGCATTAGCACACTGTTAGCATTCAATTGTTATTAACACTGTTGGACATGATTCCGACTGAATAATCCCCAGGATTAATTAGCTGGAACAACATTCTTGAAATCAAAAGTGAAGTGCTTTGAAGGAGATGAGAGAGAAAAGGGAAAACAGGTAAAGAAAGCATTTTGTAATAGAAGTCACTCTGTATGTTTGACAACAAGGCAAAATTTTCAGTTTATTGGGAGAATGACCTTTGGACACCCAGTACTTTTTCCCTCATACCCTACCTGTCCTGGATCATTGTACCACAATTCTTCGTGGAGACGATCAGGGTGTGCTTTTTTACGCTTAATTTCTGCAATGACGTCAATAACATCCGAATCTGAACTGCTGGAGCAGCTGCTGTCATCTTCAGAGTCACACTCTGACTCACTGGAGCTCTCTGAGTCACACAGAAGAAATAAAGATGGCTGAAAAACACTTCCACATGCTCTCTTCTCCATAGCAATGCATTCTCTATCATGAATTAATGTCTGGACTTAGTATTAAAAAAAAAAACAAACCCACACAAAAACCTTGATCTCAATATCTCTAATCTCCTGTGGTACTGTGGAGTGACTTCCTTTCTTATGCACATAATTTTAGTCACTCATTTCCACAGATATCCTCAGCTCCAACTTAAATAAATGCCTTCATAGCCAAGACATTTACCAGGATGCCAGTAAAGCTTATTTTATTCTTCGAATAAAATTCAATGTTTCTTCCATTTTTTAAGTTTTGATATAAGAGCAAATACATTACTATTCAAATACTGTGAAACTGTAGTTTTAAAGTACACATTTTTACTGAATAGAAGACTCTCCTTAGTTGAAAGAAAAAGGAGAGAGAGAAAATCACTAGGAAAATATTTCCATTTTTATTTTTAATCAAGATGTATTTTTACACAGTTCATAATTTGGCATAAGGCATTATTAAAATGCATCCTTGGAACACATAGTTTACATAGGTCATCTATGCTCAGCTGAAATACAGTTTCCTCACAAAGTGTGCACGTGTATTCCTACAAATATTCACAAAGACTTAAGTTTCAAAAGTTCTCTGATATACATCTGATTAATACTGAAGTCTATTTTCAGGTGCAAAATATGCATGGAACCTGTAAGAGTAAGCTGGAGTTTCAAACGACTAACTCAGAACTTGTCGATGTAACATACTGAAATCATAGTATCACAGAATGGTTTGGGTTGGGAGGAGCCTTAAAGACTATCTAATTCCACTGCCTTTGCCACAGAGAGGGATACCTCCCACTAGACCAGGTTGCTCAGTGCCCCATCCAGCCTGGCTTTGAATAGTGCTAGGGATAGGACATCCATAACTTCTCTGGGCAACCTGTTCCAGTGCCTCACTGCCCCCACAGTACAGAATTTCTTCCATCATCAGCCGTTCATGATCTAAAGGTGCTCCTGGAGCACACTGCTATCCCACTGCAACACACAATTGCTGCTAACACAAGCCAAAACAGAAGCAGCCTTTACTGAAGTACAAAATAAGACAAACTACTAGACACTACATGGCTGCAGAAGCTGGCAAAGACACCAAGTTAGCCCAGGGGAACAGGTAAGACATAGCATCTTCGGGCTCTCCAGAAAGAGTGAAAAAAGAAAATGCAGAAGTTTCCCTTGGCCCTATCATATTTTAGCCTGGAGCAGCAGGCTTTCTTCCTCAGAGATCTAAGGAATGAGGGCTTTACACAGGTATGTTGCATGTAGCAGTCGTGTCCTTGATTCATCCACATGAAAAAACACCTCCTAAAAAAATTCCACAGTTAACTTCGCTAGTGAATCTTGAAGGAGTTTAAATATATGCAAACCCACTGTTTAAAAAAATGTAAAAAACTCCTTTACAAAACTGAGTTCACATTTTATTTCATCTCTATTTAGTTTTTTCTTTCCTCTTCCCTGCATCCTTTTATACCATCAGCATGTAACCATGTAATTATGCCTGTATTTCAGCTTTGGAATTTTTGACATATGACTTTTTCATGAGTTACTAAGATGAGACCTGAGAGTTTGAAGCAGCTCACTTGGCCAACATGAAGCAATACTTTAAAAGCAAGTCCAACAGAGTATCTAAATTACTGTGATATGCCTACAAATTTCTTGAACTAAAGAAACTAACTAGAAAACACACTATGAAACACTGAAATGCTGAAAGTATGAAAAGAACAGTTTTCACAAAACAAACCAAGAAAAATAGCTTTCACTGACTTCTGAGTAGACAAATTGCTATAAAAATCTCTGCCCTGCTAACTCAACCAGCATCTCCCTATTACTTGATGCTGCTGGATGCATTTCACTGTCAGAAGATCCATATGGGTGGGACAAGATAATGCAGATAATATATGTTATGAAAACTGATACTTTTGCAGATGTCTGATCATACTAGGCAGAGTTGCACAACAAAAACACAAAAAACCCTCAGATGTTTGCTTTTACAGCATTGAGTCTATCATCATTACTCTTGATTGCTCTTTAGAAATGTAAGACCAGGAGCTCCTCAAAGCCTCTCATGTGCCATTCTCTGGACTATCTGATCATGCTCAGTGTGTCTTATGCCATGCAAGAAACTAGAATTTGGTAGTGCTGGATACTCTCCATTTTCCCCTAGCTTTCGGGGTACAGAATCTAGCTCTACTTCTGTCAAAAGGTACAGTGAAACTCCCACGAATATGAAATACAAGGGAGGGATTTAAAAAATACTTATCCACATTATTAAATATACACAACTGCCAAAACAGGTTAACTACAGTGTATTCCATTTCAGAGCTTTGTTATCATTTCAGCCTACCTAAATCTTCATCCAGCTTGGTTTTTGGTGGCTCCCATGGTGGCCTGGCTGCTTTGGCCTTTGCCTGTCGCTTTCCTAACTCCTCATCAAACTTTTCATACAAATCCCGGAGCTTGCTTGTTCCTACTACAGTAGAGTCCCCCTGTTAATAAAAAAAATTAGAACAACAGAACAAAAAAAGGACAGTGTTAAAATAGTACAAAAACTCAACATCTACCAGCATTTCATGAAAAAAACCAAGAGGGTGGGAAAGACAGATCTTTCAGTGAAACAGGGGAATACCTAATAAGGCTTTAGCATATTATTACATTTCTTCACCAGGTGAACTAGCAGAGAAATTATTTCTTTTGTTGGTATAGCACTTCTGCAAGTTTGCAGGAAGATACAGTGCTTGAAGCATCTTTTCTCACAAGTTAAACACAGTGTATAAAAGGGAAAAAATAGATCTTTCCCTCCTGGAGATAAAAAACAAGTACTCCTCTTCCATGTACCACTTATCTGAATGCTAACAGACAAAAGAAACTAATGAAAACAGAGAAGAACAGCAACAAACAAAGCCCCTAACAGGGTTAAAAGACTGAGATGACTGGGAAGACAGAAGAATTAAATGACACAAAATGATGATCCTGTTGAAGGGTTCATATTATAAAGGACTGTCTGCAGTCATTTTAGAGTTCTCACTGACATACCACTTGATCCATAGGGTCATTGGAATAATAGCTTTCGGAATGGGTACAGCGAACCCAGACCGGCTTAAGCAATTCCTCATCTTCCTCTTCATTTTTTTCAGATGCATTCTCTTCTGATTCTTTGTCTTTGACAGCAGTATAATTTTTCTCTTTACTGGAGCTCTGGTTCTCAGACCACCTTTCTCTGTCCTCCTCCCACCGGGTTCTCTTTCTCTCTCTGCTTGGAGACCGGCTTAGTGGGAGAAAGCAAACAAAAGCAATTCTCTTTATTATTTTAAAATTAAATACTGTTTGCTTCAGACCAGTAAGTCATTCTATCATAAAAATTGCAGCAAAATCCAGTAGCCTTTCCAGCCTTTAACTTGCACCATAAAGAGTACAAGAGTAATTTGTAGTTTTGAACTACTATAAAAATGACTTAAAATTCAATGTGCTTTTTATTTTAAGACATATTAAATAATTAAAATAAAAAATACATACCATTTTAAATTAAAATTCCTACTTGCATTTTAGGTGAATTTCTTTGAATTTCACATCAGTCACAACCAGAAGTTAGAGTAAGAAGTTTCAAAGCAGAGCCCACAAACTATTGGCATGCCAAAAGAACTTGAGTTTTAATAAAAGGATTATACAGAACCCACACTTCTGTTACTCTAACACACCTTTGAACAACACAAGGTGTGATATTCCTTGTGCATCACAAGAGTAATGCTTTCAAAACAGGAGTAAGGAAACTACCTACTTTTTTTTAATCTCCTCTGCCTACAAAACCAATAATGTTGCAGTATTTTTAACTACCCGGCACTCAGAAAGGAGCAGCAATGTAAGAAAAGCCTCTAAAAGATAATCTAAAAATAGAGTGACTTTAAATAATTTTGGTACTTTATGGACTAGATTTAAGAGTAAGTCTTTAGGAGAAAGCAGTGAAACTCTCTCTCTCTCCAGAGATTAATCCTGTTTCTAACTCAACAAGGTCATGAGATAACTGGTATTTGCATGTATCAGTAGGTAATTATAAATTTAAGACACTCATTTTTTCTGGGTTTCATATGCATACACAAAAACCCTGTGGGAGTGGATGCACAGAGCCTCAAAAGCTCAAGAGACCACATGCAGCCTTCCTTACCTTCCTGCTCTCTTGTAATCCTTTTTGTAGGATCTGTCTGGTGATGGTGATCTCCTGCTGTCACGGTGCCGATGCCTCTCCCTCTCCCGCTCCCTTGAAAAGTTCAAAAAGTAAGTTAAATGCGAAATCTGGCATTTCATAGATTCTACACCTGGAAGGAATATAAAAGCAGCCTAAGATCACGTTATGCAAAATGACAAGCACATGCTGACTGCTAAAAACCCAGATGTTCTTAACACTGACCTTCAAGAAACTTGCCAAAGACAGTCAAATGTCCACGTCCTCCACCTTTGTCACAAAGCTATCTATCTCAATAGGAGAGTTAATTCACACCATGCAGAGGTGACATCTGTGAATTCCCCACAGGACTTATCACCATTTTTCCTCTTCTCCTGTTATGAATGGCAAAGGGTAAGATTATTCTATCTACAGCCATTCTAAATGCCTTGAGGAAGGAAATGAAAACCTATTTCAAGCACAACAGCTTTGTAATCCCAGCAGTCATTCAAGTGTTTGAGGCAAGCCCTCTCTTCTTTACAGCAACCTCAAGCACACACAAAAACCAGCCAGACAATCTGTATGATGCTGAAACTATGACTCTCATCTGCAAGACTCAGCCTGCACATGCACATAAATAATCTCACAACCCAAAGACATTTCTTGGGTCAAAGGGCTTTAAATTAACTGAAGTCTGTGCGAAGAGTGGCTAGAAAGCTGTGCAGCAGAACAAATGAGGATGTTGGTCACAGGCAGCTGATTATGAGCCAGCAGGGCACTGATCATCCCTCTGTACCCAGCACTGGTGAGGCTGCACCTTGAATCCTGTGTCCAGTTCTGGGCCCCTCACTACAAGGCAGATATTGAGGTGCTGAAGAGAGTCCAGAGAAGGGCAATGGAGCTGATGAAGGGTCTAGAAAGTGAGTCCTATGAGGAGCAGCTGAGGGAGCTGGGGCTGTACCATCTGGAGAAAAGGAGGCTCAGGGAAGACCTCATTGCTCTCTACAAGTGCCTGAAAGGGGGTTGTAGTCAGGTGGGGGTCAGCCTTTTCTCCGAAGTAACAAGTGACAAGAATGAAAGGAAACAGTCTCAAGTTGCACTAGGGGAGATTTTGTTGCATAGCAGGAAAAATTTCTTCACTCAAAGGGTTATCGAGCACTGGAACAGGCTGCCCAGGAAAGTGGTGGTATAACCACCCCTGAAGGCACTTGAAAGGGATGTAGATGTGGCACTTAGGGACACAGTTAAGTGGCGGCATTAGGTTACAGGTTGGACTTCATGATCTTAAGGATGTTTTCCAACCTAAATGATTCTATGAAACTACTGTATTTATTAGGCAGGAAAGATCACACAGGCAGCTTTTATACTCCGCTAACGGCTGGCAAGTCATTGTGCATCTGTTAAAATTAGTCTGCTGATACACTAGGAATTATCAACAGGTGCCTCAAGTGGCTTGGGGGGTTAATAGAATGAGTCAAAATTATTTATAAACATATATATATATATATGTTTGTTTCCATGCTCATAATATGAAACAGAATGCAAATGTACGAAACAAAAAGTTCAGATAAATTATCTATTGTTTTTCCCCAGCCCCATTTATCATTGTTTGTTGGTGCCTTGTTCAAGCATGGATTTCAGTCTTCAGAGAGAGCCATCTGGCATCTCTATGCCATCTGATTTGCTTGGGAGACAGAAGCTGCAGAAAGAAATCAACCCCAAGTCCAGCAAACAGTGGAAAATCCTTTTTTGAAAATCAAAGTAAACTTCGTGAGTGTGAGGCTCAGGTTGTTTTTTCAAATGCAGGTGTCTAAGGTTCTATAATTAAGTCTCTGCATATCTAAATCAAAGGGGCTTCATTTACACATACTTTATGAGTAAATTCATGTTCCACACGTGGCATGAAAGAACTCTGAGCTTATAAAATTAAGAGCATGTGATCCAGGAGCCCTGATAAATACTTGACTTTCCAGTAGCTCTTTGAATATTTTGGCAAAGCTCATTAGACACATAAAGAGCTACTAACAGAACAAATCTAAGACATGAGAAGGATTTAACTGATGATGGTTTGTTCTAAAACACACCACGGCAAATTGCATCAGGTCAGCCCATTACTTCCAAGCTATCTGTGTCCATGAGGAAGAGGGACAGAAATTTCATGATAAATCCCAAAAGAAGTAGTGCACACTCATCCATCTGAATGACATCAGTGAAGCCTGGCCCATGCCCATTTTCACCTTAGTGCTCTCTTGAGATCACAGGCTGGCTTGCTGAGGTCTTCACCCTGAACACAACATGCTTTTCACTAAAACACCTCACTGCCACATATTGGCTATGGGGCCCCTATCAGACTATAAACCTCACCAAGTCAGTGTTCTCTACAAATACAAGGCTTACTGAAAGAAAGTAACACCTGGCACCCTAACTCTGGTACTTAAATCCTGAAATTCAAAGTGCCGGGGCTTAATTGTTTGTAAGACTCAACTTTCTATAGTCTTAGAGTGCCAGCTCTATTTTCCTGCCACATAGGCATAAATTTCTAAGGTAAACATGTTGAGCACTACTCAACAATCCACTCAGCGGGACGCAAAGAAGCTCTTGTTTGAAAACTATTTCTATGGACAAGAGCAACAAGTCTGCCAGCTCACAACCACAAAGCAAGGCAGTGTACCTGAGAAGTGTCTAAACAGTAACTTTTTCCATGAGACCTGACTACTGGCTACTTCCCAAGCCAGAGGGACAAACAAGGGTGAACACTGATGGGAACACGTACTATGGGAATGATGACGACATCTCTCCCCCTGCAGGGAGATAAGAGTTACCTGTTTCGCTCGTAACTTCTGTGATGAGGCGATATCCTTCCTCTGTCATAATCCGTCCGGTGCCGACTGCTTTCCTGCCTCCTCCTGTCCGGACTGCGGCCACGATCCCGACGATCCCCGTGGTTAGCAGAGCGATGCCTGTCGCCGTGGATGTGGCCGTGCTCGCGGTGCCGGTGCTCCTCGTAGTGTTTGCTCCTGTCCGGGGAGCGCCGGTCGCTTTGGGACTTCTCTCCCTGGTACTGCCCCGCGTGCCGGAAGTGGCTGCTGCTGGCGCTGCTGCCAGTGGTGCTGCTGGGGAAGGAGCCGGAGCTGTGCTGGTAGCTGTTGAAGCTGGGCGGCGGGAACGACTGCTGGGAGTAGCCCGCCGAGTACACGGGCTGGTAGCTCACCTGCTGTGGCATGACTGGAGGGGGCGGAGGGTGCGGTACTGTGGGGGGAGGCATCATGTAAGGAAAGGTGCTTTGTCCAGCAGGTGCTCCTGGCACGGGAGTGTTGCTAGGATTTGGCACTGGTGGAGGAGTGGGAGGGAAACACGGAGGCACTGGGAAGCTCTGCCTCATCTGGTGGTTTGGAAATGGTGGCCTCATGGGACACTGGCTGATGGGATTTTGTGTGGAAGGGGGCACCGGAGGAGGATAGGGCACGAAGTCTGGCCTGGGAGGCATGTAACCGGTGGCTGGAGGGCTGGAGTAGGTGGTGGGAGGGGCGGTTTGCTGCTCATACTGGTACTGCACGGAGGGCTGCTGGGGGTGAAGCTGCCGCAGGTTCTGAGGGCGGTAGGTCTGCGTTGAAGTTCTTGCTCCTGGTCCCCCCTGGCCACGGGGACATCCTCGCCCAGAATGGAAAGACATGGCTCACCTTTATTGAGGAAAATAAAAATCCAGTGTCACACAATTTTTGTAAGATGTCCTCAATGCATTTGCAGGAGCTACTCCTGAAGCACTGAAACTGCAGTTTCCTTTAACAGAAGCAGTAAATGATATCCACTTTCACTTGGAGCTTTGTGCTCTTCAGACCTTTAGTGCAGGCCATTTATGCCCCTTTTGGTTCCTTTAAGCCTCTAATCCACGAAAGCACTTACTGTCTTTAAGCCAGAACCCAAGCTGGCCCATGCTTTATGAGTTAGGGCAATGTAATTTCAGGTCAAGGATACAAGCACCTGCACTAGTACTGAGACACCTTGATATAAAACCTTTGGATACCCCACACCAAAGAAATCACTCATTATTAATAGCTGCAGTGGTCATCCAAAGTTGCATAACAAGGAGTTCTTTCTAGAACACAATTCTAAACTTTGGGCAGAATGGCTTGACTAACACCTCATTGCATGCCACCTGGCCCAACAAATCATGTTAATTTTAAATTAAATACTAGCAATTTACATTCACTATTGAGTCCTCAATGTACTAAAGGACTGAATTCAACAGACCCTTCAAAGTGTTTTAAGTGAAGTAGGTATGTTTTTGTGGAAAAACAGATTACAGGTTATGAAAAAAATAGCACATGTAGACTCTGCTATTTCCTAATTTTCATCAAAATAAATGGTTCCTAAAAAAACCCTCAACTGCCTTCTCTGCCCTGTTACCCTTGAGAAATTATCACTGCTTAAGTAGGCTTAAGCGTTGCTCAAAACTAGGCACGTATTTAAGGCATTAACATTTATAAATGAAAGCACTGTGCTTCACTAAAGTTGAAATTGATTCTTTAATTACAATGTTAAGTTTCAAAAACTGAAAAAAGGGGAAAAAACACTTAAGAAAACTTATGGCTGGAATGGGAAGAGAGGTGAAAAAAATTATCTAAGCACCTCCAGAAGTCAAATCCTGTTTTCCATAAGGGGAAGTGAGAAAGAAAGAGGAGACACACACGCAATTGGAAAGATCGCCAGAAAAAGGAAACAAAGCCTCCCTTTCCCAGAGGCTTTGCTGATGCTGAAGTACATGCACCGAATATTCTCCCACCTGCTGTAGTGCAACATGGCCAACCTGGACTGCTCAGAGCACTACTCTCAGCCGCATCCCGGTGACACTGCAGCAAAAGATGCAGCACTTGCTGAGAGAAAGTAGACAGCTTCTGGTGAACTGGAGGGAGAAAGGAAAAGAAACACAGGGGGCAAAGGATGGATATCAAAGAGGAGGAATCAAGAGGACCCTCCTTACACATGCAGGGGTTAGTGGAAGCCAGTGGAATTGGTGGTGGTCGCCAATGTGAGTGAGAATGCCACTTTGAGGAGATAGCAGCTACGATGGTATAAAGCCACTTGTATCTTCCAGTCAGTGCACCCTTTTGACATTATTACCTATAATCCATCAGATGCTGAATTAGTTTTGCTTAGTTCTCCTGCTGTGCTGTTACACAACTCAGGCTTGTAACAGAAGACTGCTTTAGACTTTGCTAACATTCACATACAAATTTTATTTAAACAGGCTGTACCACAGTGCCTTGTCTTTAAGTGTGTTTCTTTCTAACACTTCTTAGCATTCAAACAAAGGGTCTTCTTTAACACCTTTCAGATCTCCCTGGTGCCAGAGAACTGCTCTTGTTCTACTACTTTCTGCCCTTCAGAATGCACAGAATCATAATTGGGAAAAAAAATCAAAAATACAAAAAACTGTTTTACATGCCCAAATTATTTTCAATCTCCCTCTGCTGCAAACGCAAGTCAAGTTCAACTTTTATTTAAAGTTAAGTAAGCTCAGAAACACAGGGCAAACTCCCCTTTCCCTGTCAGCTGAAGAGGAATTTTATTGCACTGACCGGAGCCACTACATTCTAAAGCAGCACTGGTCCCCTAAAAAAACACCGAATAAATTCGCCTCTCCCTGCAGATGCACTGCTGAGAGCAACAGGGCACTGACACATCGAGAAGAGAGCGCTGAGAGAAGACATCATCATCAGTGTCTCTAAGTGTCTAAGAGAGAGTTTCAAAGAGGACCGATGCATGCTCTTCTCGGCGGTGCCGTGCAGCAGCACGAGAGTGAATGGGCAGAAACTGATGCACAGGAAGTTCCACCTGAACATGAGGAAGAACTTCTTTAAGTGTGCGGATGCCCGCGCACTGAACGGATTCCACAGAGCGGTTGTGGAGCCTCCCTCACCGGAGATATTCAAGAACCGCCTGGACGCAATTCCGTGCCACGTGCTCTGGGATAACCCTGCTGGAGCAGGGAGACTGGACCAGATGTCCCACTGTGGTCCCTCCCGACCTGACCCATCAGTGCCACCCGGCCTCACCCCCGCCGCCTCCCGACGGCCCGGGGGGCGGGGGCACGGAGCCGCCGCGGCGCTGAGCCGCCCCCGGCCGGGCCCCGCTCCCCGCTCCCCGCT
>VWZP01006695.1:135622-152877 GCA_013396995.1 Dicaeum eximium | reverse complement strand
TTTTTTTTTTTTTGTGGATGCAAAGGAGCAACTTGCTGGAAAAAAATCTGGTTGCAAATGGGAGAAAACTTCAAAGTGGCTCCCAGGGATTTGGCTTTGAACTTTTCCTTTAGTCTGCGGATTTCTGGGCTGGCCTGGCTATAAAAGTGTTAAATATTTACATGGTGTTCCCAATGGGAAAATCAGCTGGACAACAATAGGCTGCCTATAGCCAGAGTCTGTAAAAGGCAAATGTTGGGAAGATCCCCAAAAAAACCCCACTGGAATATTTTAGAGGAGGGGAAAACCTCCAACAAACCGCTGCGCTTCTTTCCTTACGGCAGCTCCCACTTTTTAGATTTCATTTTTTTCCTTTCCTTTGTTCTCATTCCCTGAGCTCTGCAAATTCCAGTGCTCCCAGTGCAGCAGGTGCTGGGAATGGGGATTTGGGAGAGAGCAGCTGGCCCAGGAAGCGCTGGGAAGCTGAGCACGGAAAACTGGGATGGGGAACTATTGCAACCACGCTGCTGGGAGGGCTGGGCAGGGCAGGCAGCATTTCCCACATAGTGCGGATGGCAGCTGGCACAGCGGGAGCGGGGTGGCCCCGGTCCCCATCCCAAAAGGATTGGGATCACCACAGTCCCCGATCCCAGGGGGATTGGGGTCACCACGGTCCTTGATCCCAGCTGGAATGGGAGCCTTTTCCTTGATCCCAGCGGGAATGGGATCACCACAATCCCTTATCCCAGCGGGAGTGGGGTGGCCCCGGTCCCTGATCCCAGCGGGAGTGGGATCACCACAGTCCCTGATCCCAGCGGGAATGGGATCACCACAGTCCTTGATCCCAGCTGGAATGGGAGCCTTTTCCTTGATCCCAGCGGGAATGGGATCACCACAGTCCCTGATCCCAGCGGGATTGGGATCTCCAGCGTCCCTGATCCCAGCGGGATTGGGATCTCCAGCGTCCCTGATCCCAGCGGGATTGGGATCTCCAGCGTCCCTGATCCCAGCGGGATTGGGATCTCCAGCGTCCCTGATCCCAGCGGGATTGGGATCTCCAGCGTCCCTGATCCCAGCGGGATTGGGATCTCCAGCGTCCCTGATCCCAGCGGGATTGGGATCTCCAGCGTCCCTGATCCCAGCGGGATTGGGATCTCCAGCGTCCCTGATCCCAGCGGGATTGGGATCTCCAGCGTCCCTGATCCCAGCGGGAATGGGATCACCACAGTCCCTCATCCCAGCAGGAGCGGGATCACCAGAGTCCCTGATCCCAGTGGGATTGGGATCACCACAGTCCTGATCCCAGCGGGAGCGGGGTGGCCCTGGTCCCTGATCCCAGCGGGATTGGGATCTCCAGAGTCCCTGATCCCAGCAGGAGTGGGATCACCACAACTCCTTTTCCTGACAATCACTGTTCCCTGCAGCTCCTGATCCCAGCAATCCCTATCCCAGCAGCCTCTGATCCCAGAAGCTCCTGATCCTGACAATCCCTGATCCCAACCCCTCCTGATCCCAGCAGTTCTTTATCCCCACAATCCTTGATCCCAGCAGCTCTGGATCCCAACAATCCCTGATCCCAGCCCCAGCAGCTCCTTATCCCCACAATCCCCCGATCCCGACGGCCGCTGATCCCAGCAGCCTCCGCACCCCGCAGAACTGGGGGGCTCGGCCCACGCTGGGATTTGGGTGTTGAGGCAGCTCTGGGTCCGTGTCCCCATGTCCCAGGAATGATCCAGTCCTGCCTTGCTCTATCCTGGCCTCTGGAGTTGCTTGAGGGATGGGAAATCTTGGCACATCCATGCTTGGGGAACGAGATGGAGAAGTTTCATTGGATCATTTCCCTGCCACAAGTGGTTGGTGCCCCGGGATGTCCAGCTGGAATCTTCTGGAGACTCCTGAGCACTTTGGGTGGTTGTGCACTTCCCTGGAGATTTGGGATCTGCTGTTCCCACCACCCCAAGGTGTTCCTGCTGCCCCTCTCTAAGCCAGGCTTACCTGTGGAGACCCCAGCGTGGTGGGATGAGGTGAGACCTGAGCCAGGCTGCCCATGGATGCCACAAACAATGGGATCAGCTGCACTGCCTGTCCCTTCCAGGTGGGATCAGTGCCACAAACAATGGGATCAGCTGCACTGCCTGTCCCTTCCAGGTGGGATCAGTACCACAAACAATGGGATCAGCTGCACTGGTTGCCCTTTCCAGGTGGGATCAGTGCCATAAATAATGGGATCAGCTGCACTGCCTGTCCTTTCCAGGTGGGATCAGCCCCCTTTCCCAGTGCCACAAACAATGGGATCAGCTGCACTGCTTGTCCTTTCCAGGTGGGATCAGCCCCTTTCCCCGTGATCCCTTGGGAAGCAGCAGTGCCCCGTGCCAGGCACGGCCATGGTTGGGATCTGGGACAGGAGGCTGTGCCATGGCTTTGATCTTGGCGTGGTGGAAGCAGCAGATGCCAATTACCCAGGGAAGCACCACCGGCAGAAGTGCCCAGGGAGCCTCCGGGAGACGCCGGTCCCTGCAGGGCTTCCCTGGAGTCACAGCCTGCTGGAGGTGACCTGGATAAATCCGGACTCGGAGCCGCTCCCGGGAGCCAGCCCAGCCTTGCTCTGCCCCGGGGCAATCCCTGTTTTCTCCAGCCTCTGTGACTCCAGCTTGGCTCGGGATTTCCAAGCTTGGCTTCTCCCTGAGTTTTTTTTTTCTGGGGTCAAGAGCCTGGAGCCGCTGTTGCTGCTGTCCCATCAGGATGTGGGGGATCGGCAGCTGGTGCTGCTCAGCTGCTTCCTGCCCCAGCATGGAGCCAGCAGCTCCTTCCTTCCTCCTTCCCTGGGCTGGGAGAGCCTTTCCCAGGAATGCTGTGTCCAGCAGATCCCGCTCTGGTCAAGCTCCAGCTCACGCGGTGCACGGACGCCGCCTGTTTCCCTCATCATCCCCAGCGTGGCTCCGAGGAGAGCTGTGGGGGCTGGAATTCCCGATCCATGTGTAAAATTCCCCGTTTCCCTTTTGCAGAGGGAGTGCATTTCCATCCACATCGGGCAGGCCGGAGTGCAGATGGGCAATGCCTGCTGGGAGCTCTACTGCCTGGAGCACGGCATCCAGGCCGACGGGACCATTCCCAGCTCCAAGCAGGTGAAATCCATGGATCCCAACTCCGAGCAAGTGGATTCTTCCTTCGAGACCTTCTTCTGTGAGACGGCGTCCGGCAAACACGTGCCCCGGGCAGTGTTCATAGACCTGGAGCCCACTGTCATTGGTAAAGCCAGGATTTTGCCCCTGATCCATCTTTATCCATCATTCCCAACCCTTTTTCCCTGGGATCCTGTTGCTCCCACTCCTCTGCTCTCCAGCTATTGGAAGCAGACAGAATTTACACTTCCAAAGGGACCAGGAGTGACAAACTCGTGGTTGTCACTGAGTTGTTTTGTTCCCTCCTTTTGGGGCTTTCAGCAGGTGGAAAACGACCTGGACTTGCCAGCCTTGGTGGTCCTGGCCCAGATTCCACCATGCCATGGCCAGATGTGGCACATCTGGTTCTGATGCCACCCGCAAAGTGGGTGCCACACACGCCATGGGTTTGTGGGACCTGGCTGTCCTGTTTGGCCACCTTGATCTTGGCTATCTTTTCCAACCTGATGGATTCCAAAAGATTCCCGCTTCCCCTTCCGGCTCCCTTGGGGATCTCTGGGTGTTTGTTTGTGTGGCACCTCAATTTGAGGTGTCTTCCTAGAAAATAATAATTATTTCTTTTGGAAATGACTCCAAATCCAACCACGTGCTCCTGCCTTCCAGGCTTCTCCTCCTATCTTTCCATCAGGGATGTGACTCATTAGTTCTAATTAAAGGATCTCAGACTTTTGTTTGGGTTCTGCTTAATTTTTAGACACCTCATTAAGGTATTAAGTGGAGAACTTAATGAGCGAGCCAGGAGATGATGGAATGTGTGCAGTGTTGGGATGGAGTGGATTTAAAAACCCTCTGGAGCTGGGTCAGGTGGAAATGTCAACACTGGAGGGGCTCTGTCTGTGTCCCTTCCATGCTGGAGAGGGTGGAGCTTCCAGACTTCTCCTCCGAGCTGCCTGTGGTAACCGATCCCACAAAAACGTTGGAATTGTGGTGTCCTAGCTCATTAAACCAGATTAGTTCAGGAATTCAGGGTAGGTGTAAGGTGAAGATGGAGTTCTGGTAGGACCTTACCTATGTGAGTTTATTCCTCCCCCTTCCATTATTCCCACAACCCTTCCCTAAAGCCGTGCCATGACCTCCTGCTGGACATTCCATGGATTTTGCTCCGTCGCCTTCGCCCAGAACCTTTCTTTGTGTTCTGATTTCTCCTCCTGGTGCAGATGAGATCAGGACTGGGACCTACCACGGGCTCTTCCACCCAGAGCAGCTCATCAGCGGCAAGGAGGACGCTGCCAACAACTACGCCCGCGGCCACTACACCATCGGCAAGGAGATCATCGACACCGTGCTCAGCAGGATCCGGAAAATGGTCAGGGAAAGCAACACTCAGGGGTTAAAATTACACCATTCTGCACAATGCTTTTGGAGCTTGGGGTAGAAGTCTTAAAATAAAAAAAGTCTGAAAATAAAAAAAGTCTTAAATTAAAAAATGTCTTTAGGCGAGGTCCAAGGGTTGTTGCTGCTGTTAGGATTTGGTTTGGTGCTTGGGAAAGCCTCTGGATTTGTGGTTTTGTCTAAAAGCAGAGAGTTATCGTTAAAACCGGGCTTAAGATGCTCGGTGAGTGCTCTAAGGAGAATTTTGTGCTGTGTTATTTGGGATAGTTATCCCAGTCCTTAAATGGAGAAATCTTCATCTTCTAGGGATAGTTATCCCAGTCCTTAAATGGATAAATATCCATCTTCTTCGTATAGTTATCCCAGTCCTTAAAGAGATAAATATCCAATATTCCTGAGATAGTTTTCTAGTCCTTGGGATAAATATTCAATATTCTTGGGATAGTTACTGCAGTCATTAAAGCAAAAAACATCCAGTATTCTTGGGATAATTATCCCAGTCCTTACAGGAATAAATATCCAGTATTCTTGGGGATAGTTTTCAGGTGCTTACAGAAATAAATATCCAGTATTCTTGGGATAGTTTTTGGGTCCTTGGGATAAATATCCAATGTTCTGCTGCAGGCTGACCAGTGCAGTGGACTCCAAGGCTTCCTGGTCTTCCACAGCTTCGGAGGAGGCACCGGCTCCGGCTTCACCTCACTCCTCATGGAGCGGCTCTCCGTGGAGTACAGCAAGAAATCCAAGCTGGAATTCTCGGTGTACCCGGCCCCGCAGGTGTCCACGGCCGTGGTGGAGCCCTACAACTCCATCCTGACCACGCACACCACGCTGGAGCACTCGGACTGCTCCTTCATGGTGGACAACGAGGCCATCTACGACATCTGCCACCGCAACCTGGACATCGAGCGCCCCACCTACACCAACCTCAACAGGCTGATCGGCCAGATCGTGTCGTCGGTCACGGCCTCGCTGCGCTTCAACGGCGCCCTCAACGTGGACCTGATCGAGTTCCAGACCAACCTGGTGCCGTACCCGCGCATCCACTTCCCGCTCACCACCTACGCGCCCATCGTGTCGGCCGAGAAGGCCTACCACGAGCAGCTCTCCGTGCCCGAGATCACCAACGCCTGCTTCGAGTTCTCCAACCAGATGGTCAAGTGCGACCCTCGGCGCGGCAAGTACATGGCGTGCTGCCTGCTCTACCGCGGCGACGTCGTGCCCAAGGACGTCAACGCCGCCATCGCCGCCATCAAGACGCGCCGCTCCATCCAGTTCGTGGACTGGTGCCCCACCGGCTTCAAGGTGGGCATCAACTACCAGCCCCCCACGGTGGTGCCCGGGGGCGACCTGGCCAAGGTGCAGCGCGCCGTGTGCATGCTCAGCAACACCACGGCCATCGCCGAGGCCTGGGCCCGCCTGGACCACAAGTTTGACCTGATGTACGCCAAGAGGGCCTTCGTGCACTGGTACGTGGGGGAGGGCATGGAGGAGGGCGAGTTCTCCGAGGCCAGGGAGGACCTGGCGGCCCTGGAGAAGGATTACGAGGAGGTCGGAAGGGACTCGGCGGACGGAGAGGAGGATGAGGGTGATGAGGATGAGTATTGACCAACTGCGGCCTGGCCTTGACCTCAGCTGGAATCCAAAGTTCTGTCCCCAGTTGCCGAGGGCTGGAGGGGCCGTGTTTGATGTATTGAACCTCCCCTGCTTGCGTAGTTTGGGCTCCTCTGTAGCCTGGGTGTCCTGAGCTTTACCCCACTGCTGTTTATCGATGAGTGACGCTGAGTCAGGCCTGACTTAGGCCTGACATCCCGCCTAGCCAGGAGATCCCGGTTCCTAACCCAGGGAATGTTGCAAGCTGCCTGCTTTGGCTGGAATGGCAAACTCTTGCTCTGGCTTTTTTTTCTTGTAAAAGCACTTTGGAATTAGAAATGCACCTGTACACTTCTATGCAAATGGCTTTTTGTATATGAATAAAGAGGGGTTTTTTTGGCTCGGAATTCCTTGGATTCACCCAGGGTGGTTTTTGGGGAGGCTCCTGCTCGCAGGTGTCCTGAGGAGAAGAGCAAATGCTGATCAGGGTGTGCTGTGAGAGTCATCAGCCCTAATTAGTGCTGTGGGAGGAGTGTCCCATATCCTGTGGGAATTTCTGTCTGGAGCTGGCTGCTGCTCTGGGAATTCCATGTCTGGGGTCAGGGAATCACTTTTGAGTGGTGGGCAGCACTTTTTGCCCTCCTCACCACCTTTGGGGAAGCTCAGGTGTTGCCTGAGCAAATCCTGCTGGTTGGGGGAGTGCTGAGGGTTTGGGAAATATTCCCAAAACAGGGAAATCCAGCCAGGAACGGGGAGAGGAGAGGGGAGCTGTGCCTGATATTTGGGACAGGAGGTGGAAGGATCCCAAAAACTCTTTGGTGGCCCTAAAAGGACCGGGCTGAGGTGGCCCCCTGGGCAGGTCCAGGTCCCTTGAGCCACCCTGAGGTTGTCACCCCAAGATTGTCCCCTGAGAAGATTCCAGGCCCAGCCAGGAATGGGGACAGGGAAGGAGAGGAGAGGGATTTTGGGGAAAATCCCAGAGTTTTTGGGGAGCTGGAACCTCCAGTTCTCTCCACAAGAGGTGAATCCTCACTGAGCGACTTGAGCTTTGTTTTCCCTTCCTGGGAATAGCAAAGCTGCTCCTACAAAAGCCCAGCCTGCAGGAATGTTCCCACCCTCCATTCCTAATTCCTTTTAGTCATAATTAAGACATTGACTGAATTCCTTTGTGCTGATAGTGAATCCTACAGAACCTTTTGTTTTAATTAGGCCGTTAATGAAGTGCTTTCATTTGAATTTAATTTTTTAATTTCAAGATTAAAACCTTTAAACTGTTGATCAGTTTGATTAAGGGGCTCCCTCTGAACCTCAGCATTCCATGGGAATCCCTTGCTCCTTTTATCCATTCCCAACCTCCACACAGCTCATTTTTGTTTCTTTTTCCTTTCAGATTGCTCGAATTTGGGTTTTATTTTGCTTTTTCCCTGAGCTTTCCCCATCCAGCAAAAGCTGCAGGATGAGCTTTGCCAAGGAGCTTTGTCACGCTTTCGCTTTTAGATTAAATCCGCTTTTTCCGTACTTCTGCCAGCGATTCCCTAAGGAATCCTTAAACCACTCGTTCCTGCTAAAGCAATCCCTGTCCTGCTGCCAGGGCTGGAAATTGGACTGGAATTGAGATGGGAATTCCAGAGCTTTGGCTCTGTCAGCCTCCCGTAAAACCCTGCCCAAGCTCCCTGAAAAAACTCCCAGACGTGATGTGAGAATCTCTGGAAGCTGCAAATGAGCTGGAAAAGGGGATGGAGCCTCTCCTCTGCCTTTCCAGGGATTGCAGCAGGGTTATTCCTCCTCCTCCTCCTCCTCCTCCTCTAGGGACTCCCTGTGCCGTGAGGGATCCAAGAAAAGCAGCTTGGGCAGGAAAAAAAGGCAAAAATAGCTCAAATCCAAGGCAGAAAAAAGCTGGATCAGGATCAGGCTGGAATTGAAGGGCTGGCTCAGGAATGTTTAACCAGCCTGAGGGAAGGGTGCTGGATTTAAATCAATCTCTCAGTAATTTCCCCATTTCTGGATTTCCCAGTTGCTCCTCACCGGAGCTCCTGAGGTGGGAAATCCCAGGAGCTGCCTCACCTCCAGCTGCCCTTTTCCCTGGAGCATTCCCAGGAGAGGGAATGAGGTTTTTCCGTGCCTCCTTCCAGCTCCCAGCAGGTTTAGGAGCTGGGAAAAGCCTCTTGGATTAGAAGTGATGAATTTTCAGCAGAGAAAAGTTCAGAGCAGAGCTCCAGGAGCTTTGGGAAGGGACAATTCCAGCTCTGCCTTCCTCCCCTGGGGCTGGATCATCGGGATCTGTGGATTTCATGGATCCAGGGCGATGGCACCGATGGAATGTTCTTGGGATCCCCCCAAATCTGCCCCTGTCCTTTGTGGAATTCTCCTGGCTGGGAGTGGGAGCAGCACACCTGGAGAGGTGCAGAAGATCCCAAAACCCCTGGATCACGCAGGAACTGTGGGAATGATGCTCTCCTGGAATTGTTTGGTGCTGGCAGAGGGGATCAGAGGTGGGGACACAAGGACAATGTGTCCCCTCCTGCTGGCACAGGCTCAGGGAGTTCTGGGAATGCCAAGGTGGGAAATGGAGGCGCTTTGAAGGATTTGCATCTGCAAATCCACGGAATTTGGGGTTTTCTTGGCTTTTAAATCCTCACTCGGCTCTGCTTTCCCTAGAATGTCCATCAGCACTTCCTGGGCATTCAGGAAAACTACTTTTTTTTTTTTTTTTTTTTTTTTGGGGGGAGAATCCAATTTTAAAATTAATTTATTTAAAGGATTAAGCTCATTTTCCAAACTTCCCTTGCAGCCTTCAGGGCTGGGAATGGGATTTCTGCTTTCCACCCTCGTTTCCCAAATGCTGGAATTCCTCGGGATGCGGCTCCTGGATTGGGATCATGGGACTGGGATGGTTCTTCCAGCACTGGATCCATGAAAATTTGGACTGTCCCAGCTCTGGGCAGCTCCAGCTCCTTGACCCCAAATAATCCTGAATTTTGAATCCTCTGACTCCAAAGCATGGATCATGGAAAGCCAAAGCCTTCCCCATGGAGCCATCCCACCCTCAGGACATTTCCAGTGGCTGTCCTGTGTGTCCCACCTGGAATGTCCCCGTGGCCACGCCCTGGACGGGGCTGGTGGGATCTCATCTCCTCCTCTTGGTGAGACCTCCCGGGCCAAATTTCTGCCCCAGATTTCTCTCCCTCTCCCAAACTGCTGCATGCAGGGATGAGGGAAGAGGTGGAATTTCAGCGGGGCTGGGAGGTGGAGAGAAAGGTTTGGAGGCAGGGATAAATATTCCAGGGGGAAGGGTGGGAGTGTGGAGGGCCGGGAAGGAGCGGGATGAGCACGGATCGTCTGTGGACGGAGAGATGAAGCTGGAGCTGCTGGAAAACTGAGCAGTGGGAAAGTGGGAAGGGACTGGTGGGAATTGTGGTGGGAGCCAGGGTGGGCTTGGAGCAGCCACAGAGCTGCTGCAGCTCCTGGGATCCCAACCCAGCTGGGGCAGTGCGGTGACAATGGCCAGGGGACACCTGGGGACACCTGGGGACACCGGGGCAGTGTGGGTGACAATGGCCAGGGGACACCTGGGGACACCGGGGCTGTGGGGTGACCTTGGGTGGGACCTATCAGGGGGACACTGGGGCTGTGGGGTGACAATGGCCAGGGACACCTGGGGACACCGGGGCTGTGGGGTGACCTTGTCTGAGACGTATCAAGGGACACTGGGCTGCGTGTGTGGCCAGGACCCATCAGGGGACACCGGGGCCATGTGGGTGACAATGGCCAGGGCCCACCTGGGGACACCGGGGCCATGTGGGAGGGGAGGCTGATGCTGAAGGTGCTGGTGACAAACTCAGGGAAAGCCCAGGAGGAGGAACTGGGAAATCCCTCCTGAGGTTATCCCTGTACTTTTCCCTCCCCGGTGGATTGGTGGCCGTGGCAGGGACAGCTCGTGGTGGGATCTGGGAGGGCCCTGGTGGGGACAGGGCCAGGAGGCCGCGCTGGGGGAGGTTTCAGAATCCCAAGGGAGCATCCGGGGCAGGAGGCGGGAGAACAAAGCATTGGAAACTCCAGAGATCGCAGCTTTAATCGGGAACCTTCCCGGGTGACGCGTCCCCTGCGCCCTGCTGGGGACAGGAGCCTCTTCCCCGCGCGCGGAAATGTCCGGAAGGGAACATTCCGGAACATCTTGTTCCGGAGGAGAGCGGGGAGGAGACAAGGGGAGGAGAAGGAACGCGGGCGTGAGGTCGCCCGATGGGTCAGAAACACAACGCTGCTGTCACACGGGGCCATCGGTCCCCTCCGGCGGTGGCCCGGTCACTTCCTCCGCCCGATCTGGGCCATGAGGTGGGCGTTGGCCGCCGCCTTGGCCCGCAAGTTCTTGGCCTTGGCGATGTTGAAGAGGATGTTCATGATGTTGGTGGGGACGTCGAGGGACAGCGTGACCTTGGTGCGCCGCTCGCTCTTGGCCCGGTTCTGGTTGGCCTTGCCCTTCACCTGCGCCTGGGACGCGAATTTGTGGTGGCCGTCCCCCGGGAATGTCCTTTTCCCCAGCTCCTCCTCCTCCTCCTCCTCCGCGTCCTCCTCCTCCTCCAGGGATGGCGGCTCGGAGCCGCGCTTGTCCAGGACGGCGTTTTCCTCGGGATGGATCCTCTGCGCTTCCGACAGCGCGGCCTTGAGGCAGCTGAAGATGGAGGCGGCGCTGGAGAGGCTCAGGGCGCGGCCGGTCCCGGCGGCTCCCAGCAGGATGAGGAGGAGCAGCAGCCTGGGGTGGGACATGGCGCCGGCCTGGCCGTGGGGACACCGAGGGGAGGGCGGAGAGGGACGTGAGCTTCCCGTGGGACCTGGGGGGATCCAGCCTCTCCTCATCCCCATCCCCATCCCTGAACTTCCCTCCCTGCGCGCTTGGAGTCACCTCCCAGGTCCCATCCAAAGGTTAGGACAGGTGTTTTTTTTTTAACCAGCTAATGAGCGTCCTCGGGATGCAACCCCCAGCCCTTGGTTTTGGGGTGCTGGTGGGAGGTGGGATGTCCAAGGAGCTTTGCTTCCATGGAGCTTCCATGGAACTTCTACAGAGCTTCCACGGAGATTCCATGGAGGGGAGGATTTGGCCTTTCCTTCATGGAACTTCCATGGGATTTCCAAGGAGGNCGTGGGGACACCGAGGGGAGGGCGGAGAGGGACGTGAGCTTCCCGTGGGACCTGGGGGGATCCAGCCTCTCCTCATCCCCATCCCCATCCCTGAACTTCCCTCCCTGCGCGCTTGGAGTCACCTCCCAGGTCCCATCCAAAGGTTAGGACAGGTGGGAATGAGGGAATGAGGGAATGAGCGTCCTCGGGATGCAACCCCCAGCCCTTGGTTTTGGGGTGCTGGTGGGAGGTGGGATGTCCAAGGAGCTTTGCTTCCATGGAGCTTCCATGGGATTTCCATGGAGGGTAGGATTTGGCCTTTGCTTCCATGGAACTTCCATGGAACTTTCATGGAGGGGAAGATTTGGCCTTTCCTTTGTGGAACTTCCATGGAACTTCCATGGAGATGAGGGTTTGGCCTTTGCTTCCATGGAGCTTCCATGAAACTTCCACAGAGCTTCCACGGAGATTCCATGGAGGGGAGGATTTGACCTTTCCTTCATGGAACTTCCAGGGATGAGAGTGCTTGACCTTTCCTTCATGGACTTTCCATGGAGCTTCTACAGAGCTTCCATGGAGGGAAGGATTTGGCCTTTCCTTCGTGGAGTTTCTATGGAACTTCCATGGAGGGAAGGACTTGACCTTTCCTTCATGGACTTTCCATGGAGCTTCTACAGAGCTTCCATGGAGGGAAGGATTTGGCCTTTCCTTCATGGAGTTTCCATGGAACTTCCACAGAGCTTCCATGGACGAGGGGATTTGGCCTTTGTTTCCCTGGAACTTCCATGGAGCTTCCATGGACGAGAGGACTTGGTGGTTCCTTCACGGAGCTTCCACGGAGGGCAGGATTTGGCCTTTCCCTCACGGAACACCCGTGGCTGCTGCAGGGGTCCCTCTCTGGCCCACGGGGACGGTGCCCGTGGGTCCCTCTGGAGCGTCCCCGGGTGCCACCGCTGCCGTTCCCTGTCCCCTGCTCACCCCGAAGCCACCAGAGATGTTCCTCAGGCCCATCCCACCTCCCTCAGTCCCAAAAGGATTTGGGAATGATGATCCCGTGTGACGGCCCCGTGTGACGGCCCCGTGTCCCCTCTCCAGCCCTGGGTGCTCCATCCCCAGGATCCTCCTACTTGAACTACGGCCATTTTTTGGTCATTTTTGGTCATTTTTTGGTCATTTTTGGTCATTTTTTGGTCATTTTTTGGTCTTTTTTGTCTCTTTTTGGCCCATTTTTGGGGGCTGTGGATCCCTGGACAATTCTCCTGCTCCACAAACCGTCCCCATCTCCCTCTATCCCCAAAAAGCCACCAAGGATCTCCCGTGGGGGATCCATTCCCAGCATGGAAAAATGTCGGAGTCACGCGGGCTCTCGAAGCACCTGGAATCCTGCTGGCATTCCCAAAAAAAACTGGAATCGTGCTGGCATTCCCAAAATCCTGGAATCCTTCTTGCATTCCCAAAAAACCTGGAATCCTGCAGACATTCCCAAAAAAACCTGGAATCCTGCAGACATTCCCAAAAAACCTGGAATCCTGCTGGCATTTCCAAAAACCTGGAACCCTGCTGGCATTCCCAAAAACCTGGAATCTGCTGGCATTCCCAAAAACCTGGAACCCTGCTGCATTCCCAAAAAAACCTGGAATTCTGCTCACATTCCCAAAACCTGGAATCCTTTTGGCATTCCCAAAAATCTGGAAGCATTCTGGCATTCCCAAAACCTGGAATCTTTCTGACATTCCCAATCTTCTGGCCCCATCTTGTGGCCAGCGCGGCAATTCCTGGCTGGGGACAATCCCCAGGGCTCAGCTGGGACTGGAATTCCATCCTTGATTTTGGGATTAGGATTGGTTCCCTTGGGAATGTCCCGGGGAATTTGGGATGTCCCAACCTCAATCCTTTGGATTTGTCACCTGCTGAGCCACCGTCCCTGAAATTGCCCCTCCCTGTCCGTGGAGGGGGAATTTTGGGAAGTTTTATCCCTTAAATTCTGCCTTTTGCCATTCCTTGGAGAGGGAATTTTGGGCAGGTTTATTCCCGTGAATCCTGCCCTTTATTGTCCCAGGGAGGGAGAATTTTGGGAAGTTTTATCCTTTAAATTCTTCCCTTTACCATCCCTTGGAGAGAAAATTTTGGGCAGGTTTATTCCATTAACTCTGCCCTTTATTGCCTATGGAGGGAAAGATTTGGGAATTTTTATCCTCTAAATTCTGCCTTTTGCCATCCCTTGGAGAGGGAATTTTGGGATAGTCCTTCCCCTTAAATTTGCCCTTTGCTGTTCCTCAGGGTGGGAATTTTGGGCAGGTTTATCCCCTTTAGGTCTGCCCTTTGCTGATCCTTGGAGTGGGAATTTTGGGAAGGTTTATCCCTTTAATTCTTCCCCTTGCCATCCCTTGTGGGGGGAATTTCAGGAATGTCCCCTTAAATTTGCCTTTGCTGTTCCCCAGAGTGGGAATTTTGGGCAGGTTTATCCCTTGAACTCTCCTTTCCTCCAGCCCCAAAATTTGGCCATTTAAACATGAGGATATCCCAGGATTTAATTTTTCTTGGAGAAGGAGATTCGGGAACGGCGATTTTTTTTTTTTTTCCATGTGAAGGACGCGGGAGGAAGATTTATCCCACCCCAAAATTCCCATTTTTCCCAGCCGTGTTTCACCTCCCTCCCCTCTCAGCAAATCCCCGGCAGGATGGGATGCTGGGGCTGGGAATTTCGGGATTGGGGATTTTCCCAAATCCCCAAATTTGGGGCGACATTCCCAAATCCTGGATGGGGAATGGGAATATCGCCCTGGGATGTTCCTGCCCCGTTTGGAATCTGGGAGCAGCATCTCCCTCCCAGCTCCTTCACCGCTGGCTGAATCCAGCGCCTTTTCCTGGGATTTTCCTGAGATTTTCCCGGGATTTTCCCGGGATTTTCCCAGCTTTTCCCGCTGAACAAAACTCCGGGAATCTCAGCTGAGCAAAGGGAAAGGCGGAACAAGGGGAAAACGCGGCTGGAGCCATCCACACCCATTCCTGCTCCTCGCCGGGATAGATATCCTGGAAAAAGGAGCAGAAACCATGGGGAAAAAAAGCAAGGAAAAGCTGATTTTTTTTGGGATTTGGTTTCTTTTTGCCGGGGATGAGGGTGGGGGGGATGCGCTCCACCCCTCCAGGAAGTTTTTGAGGAGCAGGAAAAAAGCTGGGATGGGGAAAATTGTTTAAAAAAGCAGGAGAAGGAGAAAAAAAGGAGAAAAAGCAGCGGTAGATGTAAGGAAATGGGAATGAAATCCGCGCTGCCGGAGCCGCTCCTCCCGCCGGGAATTGCTGGGATACCCGGGAGCGTTTTCCAGGAATTTCCCCGGGATGCTGCGAGCAGGAGGGAGCGTTTGTGGCTCCTGAAAAATCCCTCCCGAAAGGAAAAGGCGGCTCTGGAAAAGCGGGATCGGGAATTTCCTGCCCTCCTCGGGATGGACCGGGAATTTCCCTGCTCCCGGGTAAGTCTGGGATAAACCCGGGGATGGGACCTGGAGAATTCTTAAACTCCTCCGGTGCTGCCTGCGCGTCCCTGGGGGATTTTCCCGGCGCTGATTCCCAAAATCCAGGCGGGCTCGGAGGGGATGGGGGGTGGCTGTGCCTTGCTCTCCTCCCCATCCCTGCAGTGACAGCAGGGATTTATCTCCCTGATTTTCCTTTTCCCAACATTTCCCAATCCTTCCCATGCTGCCTATTCCGATCCGCCTCCCAAAATTGCCGGAATAATTAAAAAAAATTATTTTTCTTAGGAGGGAGGGCGAGGGGAATTTCATATCCCTTGATATCAAAATATCTTGGATTGCTTTTCGCTACCCTGCCCAATTTTTATTTTTTTTTTTTTCCCTCCCTGGAATCTGATTTCCCAAGGAAAACACTGAAATATTCCAAGTTCCTGCCAAGTGGGAAATAAAGGAAATCCAGGCACTCACCTGCTTCTCCCGGTGCTTGGGATGGGAAGGATTTGCCGTGGAATCACTCCCAGGAAAGAGGCATCAGGAGCCTTTCCCAACTTCTCCTCCCTGCCTGTTCCCTGATTTTTTATTTTCTTTTTTATTTTTTTTTTCCCAGGGACTGGGATATTTTTTCCCTCCCTCTGGAAAGCTTTTCCCCCTCCCCGGTGTATTTATAAAAAAACGAGGGATCACGGGGTTGGAGTCGTGATTCCGGCCGTGGAGCCTTGGCTTGGGAATGATTTCATTAAAATGAGATCAGAGCGAGCCGGCGACGTCACGGAGCCTCTCCCCATCCGCAGGGAAAAAACCGGGAATTGTGGAGGGGGGGGAAAAACGTCGGATCCCAAAATCTGGGAAGAGTCACCCCAAACCGGGGCTGGCGTCAGCGCCGGGATTTTGTAGGATCACGCACGTCTTTGTGCCCTTTGGGGTTTTTGGGGGGCAGGGATTGAATTCCAAAGGTTTTTCCGGCTCCAAGGATTCCTGTTGGGGTTCCAGCGTGGATCGAGGTTATCCCAGTGGATGTGGTTTTATTCCCTGAGTGGGGATTTGGAAGGGTTTTCCCCGTTTCTCTCATTTCCAGGGAATTTTCTCTTCCCATTCACGCAGGGAAACCCCTGGAAAATGGGAATTTTGGGGAACTTCTCCCAGGATTTGTTAGCACCATCCCAGATGGAAGAGGATGGGAAGGACGAGGGGTGGGATAAAGGAAAAAAGCTCAAATTCCCCAAAACTCCAGCAGGATTAACTTGGATCATCCCAAAAGAGCATCCGGGTGGGAAAAATTCCCAGTTTGGGCTCTCAGCACCAGACTGGTCCCAGTGTGCCCAGAGAGGAAATTCCGGGAATCCCCCAAAGTTTGGGAGCAGAAGAGGATCGGGATGGGGATTTGGGAATGGGGATTTGGGAATGGGGATTTGGGAATGGGGATGGAGATTTGGGAATGGGGATGGAGATTTGGGAGCAGGGATGGAGATTTGGGAATGGGGATTTGGGGATGGGGATGGAGATTTGGGAATGGGGATGGGGATTTGGGAATGGGGATGGGGATTTGGGAATGGGGATTTGGGAATGGGGATGGAGATTTGGGAACAGGGATGGAGATTTGGGAATGGGGATGGGGATTTGGGGATGGGGATTTGGGAATGGGGATTTGGGAATGGGGATGGAGGTTTGGGAATGGGGATTTTTCCATGTGATCCAAGGAAGATCTCAGGTCTCTCCAAAGGGTCCCACCATGGATTTGTGGCTGGGCCGGATTCTTCTGGAGGCTCCAGGACCAAATTATCCCAAGTTCCTTTCTGAAAGTTCCTTGGGAAAGCCGAGCTGGAGGGGAGCAGCTACCCCTGGGAATGGGGCAAATCCTGGGAGTGGGCAAATCCTGGGAGTGGGGAAATCCTGGGAATGGGGCTGAAAGGGGGGAAATCCACGGAGAAACCCCCGGAGCCAGCAGAGAGCCGGGATTTGGGGTGGGGAGATGTTCCCACTCCTGGCCTGGAGAGAAGGAGCCAAAATTTTGGGAATTCCTGGATGAGGATCCAGAATCTGAGCTGGGAATGGGGGGAGCTTCCCTTGGCCTCCAAACCTTGGGAATTCTGCCCCACCTCTCCAGCAATTCCTTCCTTTCCCACCTCAACCGGGAGCTCCCAGCTCCTGGAACGAGGTTTTGGTTTCCCTCCTTCCCTGAAGGGATTTTTTTCCTCCAAATGTTTGGAATTTTGGAGCTGTTTCTGGGAAAGAAAACTCCCAGACTTCAACATGAGGAGCTGGGTGGGAAAATCCACCTGAGGGATTTTTTTCCAAGGAAAAGGATCAGGGCACGGGACCGAGAGACTTTTCCACATCCAGATCCCATCCTGGAGTGTTTTCCTGAGTTTTATTCCCCCACAAATTTATTTTCCCACAAAATCTTTGTTGGGAAAGGAAAATTTTCTTGTAGGGGGCAAATCCATGCTCCAGCCATGGAAATTCCCATGTTTCAGACATGGAATTTTTGTGGGGGTTTTATTGAGGGGGAAAAAACAGGGAAGAGGAAGCAGAAAAAAGAAGGAATTTCCTGGTTCATCCCTTGAAAAGCAAATCCAACTTTTTT
>VWZP01006695.1:83026-116349 GCA_013396995.1 Dicaeum eximium | reverse complement strand
CTGTGGGATTCCTGTGGGATTCAGGACCTGTGGGATTCCTGTGGGATTTAGGACCTGTGGGATTCCTGTGGGATTTAGGACCTGTGGGATTTCTGTGGGATTTGGGATCTGTGGGATTCAGGACTTGCTGGGATTCAGGACCTATGGAATTCAGGATCTGTGGGATTCAGGGCCTGTGGGATTCCTGTGGAATTCAGGATCTGTGGGATTCAGGGCCTGTGGGATTCCGGGCCTGTGGGATTTGGGACCAGCAGGACTTGGGATCTGTGGGATTCAGGACCTGCTGGGAATTAGGACTTTCTGGGATTCCAGACCTATGGGATTCAGGATCTGTGGGATTTGGAACGTGTGGGATTTGGGACCTGCTGGGATTCAGGATCTGTGGGATTCCTGTGGGATTCGGGGTCTGTGGGATTCCTGTGGGGTTCAGAATCTGTGGGATTTGGGACCTGCAGGATTCAGAATCTGTGGGATTTGGGACCTGCAGGATTCGGGACCTGCTGGAATTCCTGTGGGATTCCTGTGGGATTCAGGACCTGCTGCGATTCCTGTGGGATTCCTGTGGGATTCCTGTGGGATTCAGGAGCTGCTGCTCACCTGTGGGCCTGGCTCGCCCTGTGGCCCTCGAGGTCCCGCTGCTCCAGCCCCTCCAGGCTTCCCAGGCCATCCCGTTTGTCCCTTGAATCCTCCCAGTCCAGGAACTCCCTTGGCTCCCTGAGAATCACAGGGGGTTGTAGGGATGGGGCAGCCAAACACCATCCAAACATTTCCATGGCATTGGGAATATGGGAACACCTTCCACATTCCTTTGGTGTGGGAGCTTTGCTCTCCCCCTTTCCTTGTCCAGAAGGTGCTTGGGGACATGGATTTTCCATCCAATCCAAGGATTCCTGAATTCCCAGCTCACCTAAACCCTTTCATTTGTAACCCTGGGGGAAAACGAGGAAAGAGGAACATCCCAAACCTATAAATTCCCTGCTCATCTTCCTCACTGAGCTTTCTCCCAGAGCTGCTGGAACAGAAAATATTCCCGTGAAACGCAGCGGAAGGAAAAATCCAACACCAAGCAGTGGTGGAAAACAAATCTGTGGGAGAGGAGAAGACCAGGAGAGGAAGGGAATGAGAATTCCCTGGGAATGATCTCCAAACCTCCAACCAGAGACTCCAGGAGGTGTTTGACCATCGGGGAATGAGGAACAGATTTGTTATCAATAAAATCCTTTAACATCCCAAATCTGTTGGACAATGGAATGTGGGAAGAGCCTGAGGGGTTGGAAAATGCCAAGAGATTTGATGGAGCTGCTGAGATTCTGTTTGTTTGGGTTTTTTTCCCCTAAAATAGTAAGAATTTACTGTTTTAACAGAAATCCCGAATTATCTTTTCCCCCTATGGAAAAGTACAAATTGAAGTGTGTGTTTTTTTAAGGAATAAAGCAGGAAATTAAGGAATGCTGAGAAGGAAGATCGGTGGGGGAGTGATCCAGGTGGGAATTCCTCAAGGAGATGAGGACGGAGCTCGGGATCAGCTTGGAGACCTTTCCCATTTCCCAAGCCAAGCTGGCCACAGCCTGATCCACTTTTCCTACCCCAGAGCATCCCAAGGATTTACCCTGGTGGAATAACTCTGACAATGAATCCCAGCCCCTCTGGATGGCTTTTCCTGGGATTTTATCCATGGGCAGAGGTGAATTTACGGAGACCTCTCTCTCCTGCCCTTTTCCAACTGCATTCCCAACCCTAACGCTCCAGCCAGTTGACATTTCCCCTCTGGAAAGGGCACCAGTGATGTGGAAAATGTTAAATTTTGTTCATCCACCTGATGGATGTGGGATTTATTCCTTGGAAATGGCAGCGTGCTCAGTACCAACCTTTTCTCCTTTCTCCCCAGGAATTCCCGAGGCGCCGGCGTTCCCTGAGGCTCCCGCTTCGCCCTGGAAGGAGCCAAGGTAAAATCATGGCTGAGGTGGGCTTGGAAAGGCTGGGATTTTGGGAATAAAGTGGTTTTTCCTTGTATTAGAGTTATTTATTGAGTGTCACCCCAGTCTGGGCACTGGTGGTACTCCAGGAAAGGGAAAATTCCCATTAAAATGGGAAAGAGCCTTTGGAGCATCAGGATTGGGATGGATGAACTCAGCTGAGGAGGTGAGTAAAGATCCCAATCCCAATATCCAAGAATCCTCACCCAATCCATGCTGATTTATGGGAACAAATCCAGGAAAACCCAGTTTATGCCCTTTGGAAGAAACGAGCATTTTCCAGAGGTGGATTTGGGAAAACTTCTGGGAAAACTCTTGTGGGATGACCTTTAATGTCCCTTCCCAAAGCATTCCATGGTTCTGTGATGATTCAGATCCTCACCTTTGGGCCACGCTGTCCATTCCATCCTGGAATTCCTGGTTTTCCAGGACTGCCAGTTTCTCCCTGTGGATGGAAAAGCAGTGGAGGGGGCTGTGAGGACAAAGGACCTCAAAAACATCGGGAAAACTCTGGAAAAGCAAGGAAAGGGATAATCCAGGGATGACACTCAGAGATGAAGTCTCACCTCAGCCTAGAAATTTCAGATCACTAAAATTTAATTAATAACGACTGAGACAAATTAACAAATTAGCACTAATTTAACTCACGATCAGGATAATTGGAAATCCTTAAAATTGGAGATTATCCCAACTCCAAGCTTGCGTAGAGGAAGGCAGTTGGGAAATTCCCCAGATAAAAATTCAGTTACGAAATGGAGCGAGGCTGATGAAACCAAGTATTAATAACAATAACAATCAAAATAATATTAATTAAAAATAATTATAACCACAGTAATAACAACAACATTGGCTCTGTCACCAACAGCTCCCATTTCTCTTATCAAGCTTACCAAACCCTCCATAAAAAGCCCATTCAGGCTCATTAGTGTTGTTTACTGATAAGGGACTAATGGTGCTGATAAGAGCCCGGCACCAATTTAGAACTGAGCCCAGGCCGTTGCTAAACCACGGATCAGGAAGGATTTGGGCAGGGTTTAGTTTCGTTTTTAACCCCAGATTATCCCAAAGTTCCCTGCAAACCTTAAAACTTCCTGATCACTGATTCCCTGCTCTTCCAGGCCCTCCAAGAGGGATTTTCCCACAGAAATGGGGTAGTTTCCTCAGGATTCCATGCCATGGATCAGGAAGGATTTGGGCAGGGTTTAGTTTCGTTTTTAACCCCAGATTATCCCAAAATTCCCCACAAACCTTAAAACTTCCCAATCTCTGAACTCCCTGCTCTTCCAGGCCTTCCAAGAGGGATTTTCCCACAGAAATGGGGTGGATTCCTCAGGATTCCATGCCATGGATCAGGAGGGATTTAGGCTGGCTCCAGTTCAGTTTTTAACCCCAGATTATCCCAAAATTCCCCACAAGCCTTAAAACTTCCCAATCTCTGAACTCCCTGCTCTTCCAGGCCTTCCAAGAGGGATTTTCCCACAGAAATGGGGTGGATTCCTGAGGATTCCATGCCATGGATCAGGAGGGATTTAGACTGGCTCCAGTTCAGTTTTTAACCCCAGATTATCCCAAAATTCCCCACAAACCTTAAAACTTCCCAATCTCTGAACTCCCTGCTCTTCCAGGCCTTCCAAGAGGAATCAATCCCACAGAAATGGGGTGGATTCCTCAGGATTCCATGCATGAAGCTTTCCTGGGGATGAGTGGGAAGCAGTTTTGGGAATGGGGCAGGGTGGGAAGCTGGGCTTGGCTCACCTTGGCGCCTTTGGCTCCGGGAGCGCCGATCCGGCCTGGAATCCCCCTCAAGCCCTGGGAATAAAGGAGATCACAGGGAATGAGGGCAGAGGAGGAATTCTGGGGGTGCTGGAAGCTCCTTCCCCATCTCTGCTTGTCCCAACCTTTATTTCCCAGGATCACAGAGTGGTTGGGTTGGAAGGAGCTCTGGAGAACGTTTCTCCAACTCCCAATCCAAGCAGTGCCACCCAAAGCTGTTCTGCCGTGTTCCCAGGGATTTTGGGCATCTCCAAGGATGGAGATTTCCCAGGATCTCATCCATGTCCTACCTTTGTCCCTTTCTGCCCAGTGTCACCAGCGGTCCCAGGGTCACCTTTCCCTCCCTACATGGAAAAAAAGGATAAAGGAGATGAATTTTCAGGAATAACAGGCCAAAATCCCAAAGTTTTTTTGGAGGCTCCCTGTTGTGAGGGAGCTGATCCCAGGAAAGTGAGATCCATGAGGGATTTAGTGAAGGATTCCTTGGTTTCCTGCTCTCCATCAGGCAGAGAGGGACTTGGGATGTGGAGGAAATTAAAATTTGGGCTTTGGTAAGAAACAGAGGAAAACTCAGGCAGGGAAACATGGGATAAGTAAGAATTTTTGGGATATGGACATGCTGGGAAGTGGAGGAGGACAACCCCTAAAAACCAGGGCAGGATGTGCATTGGAGACTTTTCCAGGATTTGGGAAAGACCCTGAGGAAAGCCCTGAGGAAAGCCCTGAGGCCTTTAGGGGGTGGGAAGGGAAAGAAATGTGGGATCTGGGAAGGCACAGACAGGAATGTGGGATCAAGGAAAGCACAGACAGGAATGTGGGATCTGGGAAGGAGCAGACGGGAATGTGGGATCTGGGAAGGCACAGACAGGAATGTGGGATCCAGGAAGACACAGAAATGAATGTGGGATCCAGGAAATCACCAAAAGGAATGTGGGATCTGGGAAGGAGCAGAGAGGAATGTGGGATCTGGGAAGGAGCAGAGAGGAATGTGGGATCTGGGAAGGAGCAGAGAGGAATGTGGGATCTGGGAAGGAGCAGAGAGGAATGTGGGATCTGGGAAGGAGCAGAGAGGAATGTGGGATCTGGGAAGGAGCAGAGAGGAATGTGGGATCTGGGAAGGAGCAGAGAGGAATGTGGGATCTGGGAAGGAGCAGAGAGGAATGTGGGATCTGGGAAGGAGCAGAGAGGAATGTGGGATCTGGGAAGGAGCAGAGAGGAATGTGGGATCTGGGAAGGAGCAGAGAGGAATGTGGGATCTGGGAAGGAGCAGAGAGGAATGTGGGATCTGGGAAGGAGCAGAGAGGAATGTGGGATCTGGGAAGGAGCAGAGAGGAATGTGGGATCTGGGAAGGAGCAGAGAGGAATGTGGGATCTGGGAAGGAGCAGAGAGGAATGTGGGATCTGGGAAGGAGCAGAGAGGAATGTGGGATCTGGGAAGGAGCAGAGAGGAATGTGGGATCTGGGAAGGAGCAGACAGGAATGTGGGATCCGGGAAGGAACACAAACGAGTGTGGGATTCAGAAAAGCACCAAAAGGAATGTGGGATCTGGGAAGGAGCAGAGCCTTTTCCAAACAATCCGTGTTCTTTGCTGCCACTCACCGGCCTCCCCTCCTGTCCCTGAAGGCCTCTGTCACCTTTGGCTCCCTTGATCCCGTTCTTCCCATCGAGTCCTGCCGCACCCTGCCAGAAAGTTGGGAAAAATCCATCCCAGATCCTGTTTTTTTCAGGGAAGAGCGATGAGGACAATGCAGGGTGGGAACCCAGCTGCAGGATCCCTCAATCCGAGGGCAGAAGCTCCCCCAGGAACAGCCCCAGGACCTGAGGTTGGGATTTATCTCCCGTTCCTCGCCCCAATTCCATGGGACTGGAAATCCCTGGCAAATGAAAGCTGGGAGGGGACGAATCTGTAATTCCAGCTGGGGAAATTGTGGCAGCAAAAGGCTCATCCCAGGCCAAGGAGATTTGGATGGGGTTGGGAATGGGAACAGGGATTTAAGGAATGTGTGACCCAGGGGGCTGCAGGTTTTTTATCTCAGTTTGGAATTTTTTGGCTTCTGGAGCCACATCCAGCATTGGGAACCTCTTTTCATGGAGTCTCCCATTGTTGTGGCAGCAAATAAAGCTGCTAAAAATAATCCTTTTTTTTTTTTTTTAAAAATTTATAAATTTTGATTTTTTTTCCAAGGTTGCTACAGTCTCCTCATCCATCCTGGCCAATTCTGATGGCATTTTCCTGCACCTGGATGTGAAGGAAAAATTGGATTTATCCCCACTTGAGCCCCTCAGCTCTCTCAGGGGAGAATGAATTGGCTGCTTGAGCAAATCAAGTGGAATTCTCTGCTTGGAATTTGTTTGCTGTGGTTGTTGGAAAGAAACAAATTCATTAAAAATCAAATACAGATTAAAAACAATCAGATTTGTGTGCCAGGGACTCCCTGGATCCGGGAAAAATCCGTGTTCCTCCATATTCCAGGCACTATCAGATATCTCTTGATTGGTAACTATTTATTGACACAAGCAATAGAAAATCCCATCTGGGGATGTAAATAAACCATAAAACCCTGGGAAAATGGGAATATTTCTGTTTGCTGGGACAGACTGGAGGACAATAAACCATTTGTGTGATGGTTAAATCCCACAAATCCAGGATACCTTCAAGTGCCTGGAGTTTTGAAGGAGCTGGGAGCTGGGATCAGACCAGGAATGGGTCAAAAATCTTCTTTTTGTGCACTAAAAATCCTGACATTAATTAGAGTTCTCCTAATGAGGTTTAATATTTTTCTTAATTATCCCAAATATCTCCAGTGCCAGGTTTTCCATGTTTTCCTGTCCAACTCATCTTCCTGCTTTCCATGAGATCCTTCTCTTTCTGAGAGAATCCCAGATGGTTTCAGGAAAAGTTAAACTCACTTAAGGATATGCTGAAGGAAAGCTGGGTCTAAGCCTGGCTTACTTAGTCCAGGCAACATAAATAGGACTTAGACCTGGGTTTTATCTCTCCATAAGAGGTTTCCTGCTTATCCTGGGCTGGACAGGCTTTGGAATATGGACTGGAAGGTTTAAAATCTTAAGGATGTGCTGGAAAGCTGGGCCTAAGCCTGGCCTACTTAGTCCAGGCAACATAAATAGGACTTAGACCTGGGTTTTATCTCTCCATAAGAGGTTTCCTGCTTATCCTGGGCTGGACAGGCTTTGGAATATGGACTGGAAGGTTTAAAATCTTAAGGATGTGCTGGAAAGCTGGGCCTAAGCCTGGCCTACTTAGTCCAGGCAACATAAATAGGACTTAGACCTGGGTTTTATCTCTCCATAAGAGGTTTCCTGCTTATCCTGGGCTGGAGAGGCTTTGGAATATGGATTGGAAGGTTTAAAATCAGGGTTGGACATGGCCTGAAGAGGAAGAGGGTCATGGAGGTGATGCTTTCCCAGGACAGGGAAAAGATGGGATAGGAGGAATTCAAAGAGGGAAAAAAAGAGGAAAAAGGAAAGGAAAGGAAAGGAAAGGAAAGGAAAGGAAAGGAAAGGAAAGGAAAGGAAAGGAAAGCAAAGGAAAGCAAAGGAAAGCAAAGGAAAGCAAAGGAAAGGAATGCAAAGGAAAGCAAAGCAAAGGAAAGCAAAGGAAATGCAAAGAGGAAAGGAAAGGAAAGGAAAGGAAAGGAAAGGAAAGGAAAGGAAAGGAAAGGAAAGGAAAGAAATGCAAAGGAAATGCAAAGGAGCCAAATGGAAATTTGTTCCCTCGGATTTCCATCCCAGTGTCGTGCCAGGGAAATGAAGGCTGGACAATAAATGGGAGTAAATGAAAATTTCAATGGCAATTTAAAGGCAATTACTGCGGGAATACTGGAAACAGCTCCAGCTCTCGGGATTTGGGATTCAAACGTTGCTGGAATTGAGCTGCCAGGCTCAGAGTCCACGCAGAGAGGCTGAGTCACCGATCCTGTGACGCAGGGAAACCTTGGATCCTCCACTCCAGGCAAAAATTCCTGCCGAGCTGAGGGCAGGAGGAGCCAGGGAAAAGCTGGGAATGAGCAGGGACAGCCTGGGAAATGCTGGAATCCTTGGGGATGCTCCCCTGAAAGGATGGGGCCGTTTGAAGGCACACATCAAAAGGAGGATGAATTCCCAAACTGAATTCCCAAACTTCTCCAAAAAGGTTTTTCCACCTCCTGGGCTCCTGCTCCTCAATATTTGATGGGATGATGCAAATGGAGTCTCCAGCCCTTCCCTGGTTTTAGCCCTTCCCTGCTGGGTTTGGGACAGGATTTATTGCTGCAGTTTTGAGCTCCTCTCCACCCCCTCCAAAAAATATTTGGTGTTTGGGGTGGGAATTGCCTGGTTTAGTGGGAAATTCCCCTTGGCAGGGGGTTTGGAATGAGAGGATCTGGGAGGGAATGATCCAGCCCTCAGCGTTTTAGGATTCTGTGTGATCCCAGTTTTCCTGGAAAACTTAATATCCATCATAAACTCAAATTCCTGCTTATAAACCATCCCCACTCCTGCTGAAATCTGAGTCTGGGGCACTCCAGGGATTCAGAATCCCCAAAAAACCAAAGCAAGGAGCAAGAAATGGGGGAAAATAGCATTAAAAATCAGAGTTTTGCGGAGAATAAGGGGTTAACCCGTTGTTATTTTAATGCACAATCACAGGGAATAAAGAAGAGGAGCTGGAAGCTCGAATCCATGATCCAAATGATGAGTTAATGGGAATAATGGGTGGCAATTGGAACATAAAAGAGGGAAAAGAGGCAGGAACAGCAAAATAAAAAGGGAGCAGAGCTTTTAGAAAAGAGGGGAAAGGAGGAGGAGGCGCCTGGAATATCAAAACCGAACACGTCTGTGAAGTCAAGCGGATCCATTGAATTTTTCCGAGGAATAATTGCAGGGAGAAGACACAAACGCTGTCAGCTCGGTTGGGAACTTCCATGGATCAGAAAATCGGGAGAGCAAATGGATGAGGGTGCTGAAATCACCGCCAGGGAATTCAGCAGGAGCAGCAATTGTGGGCAATTTGTGGGGATAAAAGATGGGAAATGAAGGAAAATGAGGAGCACGAGGCTTCACCGGGAAGATTTGGTGCTGGATCCAGGCAGGATGGGAGTTCTGTCCTCGGGAAAAGGGGAAAGGAGGATTTGGGGAATGATGGACAGCTCGGGAATAACTCAGGGAAGGAATAATCAAAGTGGGAGCACTTAGGAGATAAAGTGGGACTTTAATTCCCGTCAGGATCCTCCCTCAGGTGCCTGAATGGATGGGAATGATGGGGGAGAATTCCCTAAATCTTCCAATAAAACCAGTGGGAAGTGAACCTGGCAGAGGCAGCCCCAGGTGGGATGAATTCCAGAATTTATCATGGATCTTCCAGCAGCATCCCAGCTCAGACCTGGATTTCAGAATTCTGGGAATGTGGTGAAGGATCAAATCCCAGCTTTGCCCTGCACCAGCAGAATCCCAAATATATTTCCAAAAGGAAGATTCCTTTGCTTTGCTCAGATGGTGGATGGCAGGACAGCATTTTTTGGGAGTTATTATCCCTAAAATCCATGGAGAAACAGGATGCTGGGATCCCTTTGCACTCAGCAAACTTTGCTCTATTCCTGGATGGATCCACCCCGTGGATTTAGGTGTTCCCTACAAAACAATCCCATAAATATCCTCAATCCAACACCTACCAGTGCTGGTCCCTGGTTTTGCAGCACATTCCGGCCTCGAGGCTTTGGGAAAGTGCTCAGAAGGTTGTTTATAATCATTATTAATAAAATAATTAATTGGATTACTTATTTAATTAATAATTTTGCCTTTTGCTCAGGGAGCAATTCCCACTCTGGATTCCAGGGCTGTCAATAATTCCATGGATTTGACCAGGAATCAACAGGGACTTATTTCTCTGGACAACCTTGGAAATTTGGAGTTTGGGCCCTTAATTTAAGAGCTGGACTCAATGATCCTGGTGGGTCCTTTCCAACTTCAAACATTCCATGACTCCGTGATTCTGAGACTTTTCCACTTGGGGGTGAACACACCAAGGGCATTAAAAACATTAAATAAAGAATATTAAATATTCTTTAAATAAAAACATTAAATAAATGTATTTTTCTTGTGTTCCTTAATGCAAAACCATGGAATCATGGAATGGTTTGGGTGGGAAGACACCTTAAAGCCCATCCAGTTCCAATCCCAAAGGCAGGGACACCTCCCACTATCCCAGGGTGCTCCAAGCCCTGTCCAACCTGGCCTTGGACACTTCCAGGGATCCAGGGGCATCCATAATTTTTCTGGGAATTCCATTCCAGGGCATCCCAAACCTCACAGAGAGGAATTTCCTCCACAAACCTCTGGCTGTGATCCCTGATATCCACACTGGTTTTCCAGCAAAACCTCTTTGGAACGCAGATTTTGGGGAGCAGCTCCGAGTTCCTTCCCGTGGCCTTTTCCCACCCCTTCCCACATTCCCAGCTGTGGGGAAGGACCAGGACCCTTCTCCATGCCCAGGGTTTGGAAGGACAGGGAGACTTTTCCGACTCACGGAAGGTCCCGGCGAGCTCGGTTCTCCTGGCTCCCCCTGTGAGGAAAGCAGGGATGAGTTACCCTGGGGAAGGGCTGAGATCCCTCTGGGAACAGGGAATGCTGTAGGAATTCTGGGAAAGGGACAAGGAGAGCTTTGAGGAGCTCCCCACAGCAGCAGCAGCTGGAAGGGCAGTGGGATATCCCAAATATCCCAGCTGGAAAACAATGGATTCCACCGGCTCTAAATGGAACTTGGAGAACAACTCTCACCTCCTTCCTGGAATATTGACATTCCAGCAATTCCTTACTGACCATTCCAGCCTGGAAAAGCTCCCAGAGTGCTCTGCTCCTTTAAAATCTTTAGGATTTTCCTGGGAAAGTGCAGCTGCTCCTGCTTTTCCAGAGCCTCAATCATTCCAATCAGCAGTTTTGGGGAGGGAATGAGGGATTCTGTTCCATGGGAAAACCATGGGATGGGATTTTCCACCTCAGTCCTGGCAGGAGATGCCTCAAGTTTGGAGCTCACCTTCTGTCCCACGGGTCCTCTGCTCCCGAAAAGTCCCATCATTCCCTTGGATCCAGCTTCTCCTTTGATTCCCTAAAATGTTAAAATCCCTGGTAAACCCATTGTGAGCACCTACTCTCTGGAATTTATCCGTGGAAAAACCCATGGAGACAACAAAGATGACCAAAAGCACCATTTCCATACCAAAATTCCATCCCAGGGGTCGGGAAGAAGTGCCGGGACTTGGCAGGGACATTTGGGAATTTTTATGGAAAAGATTCCTTGCCCAGTGGTGGGGATTGAAGGAAAAGAGGCAGGAAGGGGGTTTGGATCCTCGGGATGAGCTGTATCCATGCCAAAAATCCAGGAGAAGACCCTGCTGGGCTCACCGGGGCTGGAGATTCCGCTCTCCAAAGTCATCCAGATATTTATCCAAGAGGAGATGTTTGTGTGTTATTTTATGGATTATTTTTCATGGATGATTTTTTTTTTTCTGGGATATTTTTTATGGGTTCATTTTTATGGAGTATTTTTCATCAGAGTCCAATCGGACAAATAAAATACATGGAATTTTATCCGACTTTAAAACACAGGAAACCCCCCCCACCATGGGAGAATCTCCAAGAGTTTCCTTCACTTTGGGGACCTGAGCAGCGGGATCAGAAAAGGGCAGGATCTGCCTCTTCCCAAGGGACGTGCCCACCTTGGATCAGGCAATTCCCACCTGGATTACACCGGGATCCAGCTTCCCGTGGGAAATAACAGGAGCTGGATGTGTCACTGTAGGAACTTCAATTTATTCAGGGCTGGGTCAGGCTGGTGAAGCCAAAGCCATTTCCGTGAGATGGAAATTGGGATGAGTAGGACACGGAGACGGGAGCTGTGACTCAGCTGGGAGTGGGAGAGTTCCGTGATTCCTCCCGGGAAAACGGGGCCGGGTTGGGACCTGGGATGAGCTCGTGGGGAGCAGAGGGAGAGGGGGGAGCTCTGCCACCACCCAGGGGACACGAGAGGGACACGGGAGCCATGCAAGCCTTGCCGAGAGCATTCCAGAGGCTCCAGGAGCAGGGACAGCTCCTGGAGGCAATGGAATGGTGGCTTTTCCCAGGATTGGGATGTGTTTGGTGTCCCCAAGCCCCTGCCTGGCCCTCTCCTCTCCTGTCAGAGTTGGGTGTGGCTGTGGTTTTCCTGCAGAGACCGGAGAATCCCAGGATGGTTTGGGGTGGAAGTGACTTTGAAGATCACCCAGTCCCAATCCCAGCCGTGGGACACCTTCCGCTATCCCAGGCTGCTCCAAGCCTCGTCCAACCTGGCCTTGGGCACTTCCAGGGATCCAGGGGCATCCATGATTTTTCTGGGAATTCCGTTCATCACCCTCAGTCCCTTCCTCACAGGCTTTGGGAAGTTCCCACCTTTTCTCCTACGGGTCCGTCCTCTCCCTTCTCGCCTTTGTCTCCATCAAAGCCTGGCAGTCCCTGCTCACCCTGAAAGGAAAACCAGGAATTGGTGGATTTGAATTATTCCACCTCTCCTGGAAGGATCCAGCTGGATCCAAGTGCTGCTTCCCAGCCCTGATCCCGAGCAGGGAAGGGACAGCTTGGAAAGCCAAACTTACGGGATCTCCTTTGGTGCCTTTGTAGCCCTGGCGTCCAAAAATTGTCGTGGATTCACCCTGGAGAAAGGAGAGACAGGGAAAGGGATCCACCGGGAGCTCATGGACCCCACTGGGAATGCTGTCATTAAACAACATTAATTATTAGGGTTAATCACCCTTAATGAACAGCTAGATCATGAATGTGCCCAGAAAACTCCAAATCCTGAGGTTTCCCAGTAACCTCCTATCCCTAAAAACGTTGGAGCCCACTGGTGTTCTCCCAGTGGAAATGGACAACGGGATCATTCCCTGATCACGGATTCCATGAGTGACACGTGCCTTTGTCACTTGGGGTCGGGATTTCCAGCTCTTCCCAGCTGTGGGAAGCAGCCATGGGCAGGATAGGGAATGGAGCTGTCCGTGGTGTCCCGGGTTATGGATGCAGTCGGAGCTCAGGAATGGGAGTGGCACTGAGGTCACCCCTCAGAGGGAGGTTTGGGGGGTGACAGCCCCAAAGTGTCACCTCTGGGAGCCACAGGGACACAGGAGCCCCATGGACACATCCGTGCCAAGCTCCCCAGGGAGTGGAATCCTGGCTATTCCAAGGAATGTCTGCTCTGGAGGAGGGAAGGTTGTGTCTCCAAGGGTGGGCAGCTGGGTTCCCTTTGGAAAAAATTCCCTTCACTCAACTCCCTTCAGTGCAAATATTCCTGATCTGGGTGGTTCTGCCTTGCTGGGCTTTTGCCAACTCCACATCCATCAGTATTCCCAAAAATCCAACATTTTCTGGGCTCTGTCCAACCCTCACCACGGGACCCTGCCCAAATTTGGGTTTCACAAGCATTCCTGCTTCTCAGCTCTAATGGAGGCACAATGGTGCTCAACAAATTTTGGGAATAAAAGGGAAACTAAAAATCCTGCAGTTTAATCCAACCCGGGGATTCATGGTGTTATTCCCACACTGATCCAGGGAGAATGAGATGGAAAATTAAGCTGCAATCAGGTGGCACAAACCCAGGCCAATTTTTCCCTCCTGCTCCCATTTCATCTCCGATTCCACCTCATCTTTATCGAAGGCATCCTTTGGAAAACACATTCCTTCGGCTTGGGAAGCGTTTTCGAGGCCTCCTCATGAAGCAAATTAAGAATTGATTGGTCTCCGGGGCGAGTTCCTTTCCAGAGGAGCTTCCTCAGAGACAAATGGGCCTTAATCACGGAATATTGCGTGACTCAAAGGCGGCATCATCACGGAGCTTTTCCAAAAACTCATTTTCCAACGAGCCGTTCCAGCCAGGAAGGAGCTTAACAAAACGCCGGGCACGAGTTCAGCGGTTTCTGAGCATTTTCCAGAGGCACTTGAGGAGTTATTTTCCCATTACCTGTCAGGAGCCAGCTCGGGCTGTTGGAAATTGAGGTTGGCTTTGGGGTCAGCTGCTCATTCCAAAAATCAGGGGGGAATTTTCTTCCTCTCTTAATTCAGGATTTTTGCGCCCCAGCAAATTGGTCCCAAAATTACTTTTTTGTTTTTTTTTCCTTCCTTTTTTTTTTTTTTTTTTTTTTTTTGTCATGCTTCCATCCCACAAACTCAGCTCCGAGAGATGTTTCCAGTGCCAGGATGGAATAAAAAAATTTGATTTAAACTGGTGGAGACCCCCCAAAAAGGAGGGGGAGAATCCAGGTGTTGTCTCCTCTGAATTCCATAGGCACAACAAGGAGAGGATGGATCCAGGCTTTTGTTGGAGCCACACAGTGAAAGGAAAACCCCAAAAAATCTGGAATGTCCTTACTCGATCTCCCTTTGGTCCCAGAAGTCCCCGATCACCCTAAAAACAGGAAAAGAAAAAAAAAAATAAGGTGAATTTTTCCCTTTTTATTCCCTCTTGTGTTGCTCAGGCCATCGATTCCCACTCCAAGCCACTAAAACCTCCTGGAGCTGGAAGTCAGATCCTCTGGACACTCTGGAAAACCCTCAGCTCGCCAGGAAATGTTGTGGAAAACCCAAATTTGTGGCACTGACAATGAATAAAACCCCAGAGGGCTGAGGTGGCTTTCCTGACTCCATGCTCAGCACAATGTGGAATTACTGTTGGATTTCCCATCCCAATGGGATTCAGCATCTCCATCCTGCAGGGGTGGGATGGCATCCTAAAAATGAAAGATTTCCCAATTTCTCCCTCAAATCTTTTAATGGAATCTGTATGGAATAGGAGCTGGAGTGCAGAGCACACAGGGCTGATCCAGGGGTGTTCCCAGGAGATCCTGGGATTATTCCCAAAGGCTGATGCAGGGGTGTTCCCAGGAGATCCCAGAATTATTCCCAAAGGCTGATCCAGGGGCTCTCCCAGTCTATTCCCAGGAGATCCCAGGATGATTCCCAAAGGCTGATCCAGGGGTTAAAAGGGCAGCTGCTCCCCACAACACCAGGGCACCGTGTGGAGAAGGGAAGAGTTGTAGATAAGAGTTGTATATGAGATAAGGGTTGTAGATAAGGGTTGTAGATAAGGGCTGTAGATAAGATCAGTTCTTACTCTTTGGCCTTTCACGCCTGGGAAGCCTTTTGGACCCTGGAAAAACACATTAAAAAAATTCGTGAGGATCCACAAAAGCAGGAGGAAAGCGGGAAGGTGGGAAAGTTGGGAAAGAGCAGCCTCCATCCCAAGGCAGAGCTGCTTCCAGGGATGGGCTCCAGTGTGGAAAACCCGCTGGAAGAACCAGCACAGGAGCTCCTACTTTAATCCTCTGTCCACCACCGGGATCTCCTGGCAGGTGGATAAATTCAGCCACATTCCCTCATTTTCAGAATCCCGCTGGGATTTTTGGGGCCTCAACATCAAGGAAAAGCTGGATTGTTCCAAGAGGTTCCTCCAAGGTGGAGGTGGATCCTTGATGGGGATCTCCAGATGCTTTGGAAGCCAAGCGTGGATGGGAAGCGCGTTTGGAGAGGTGAAAAGCCATCGGGGTCACCCCTGTTTGCTAAATTCCCGGGAATATGCAGGAAGATGGGAATTTCCATCTGCAGGGACACCTCCCACTATCCCAGGGTGCTCCAAGCCTCATCCAACCCGGCCTTGGACACTTCCAGGGATGGGGCAGCCACAATTTTTCTGGGAATTCTGCACCAGGGCCTCCCCACCCTCACAGGGAAGAATTTCTTCTCAATATCCCATTTATCCCTGCCCTATTCCAGTTTAAAGGCATTCCCCCATTTCCTATTGCTCCGTGTCCTTAGCAAAAAATCCTCTTCCCTTCATTCCATGAAAAATAACAGCCTAATAAATAATAATGAGTTTATCCAAATTCCAGCTGTCATTTGTGTCTCCCCCTGCTCAGCCCCCTCCAGTGGAAAACAGCCTGAAATTCCTGCCCTGAAATTCCTGCAATTCCTGCAGACCTGACAACAGCAGGGAGGGATTGATATTCCAGGAGCGCTTCCAAACCTTGGGATGAGCCACCTAAATGGACAAGGACAGTAAGGAATTCACAGGATTTCCACTCCCTCACCCCACTGGAATTCAGGTTCCCAAATCTCCATTTCCCACTGGAAGAATCCCATTTTATTTCTCTTGTGGCGATTTTGCCAGCCGCGGATCCGTGGTTTTCCGGGAATATCGGAACACTCACCATCATTCCGGGGGGACCCTGCATTCCCACGATGCCCTCGTCACCCTGGGGGACGCAGAGGGGCAGGGATGGCAACGAGGGGAATCCCAAACCCACCAATCATCCCACTGGGAATGGGGCAGGCAGAATTCCCTGTCTCCAGAGGACCTCCAACCTCTTTATCCCTCCATCAGTATTAGTGCCGGGTGTTTTTATGGATTGGGATGGAAGAGCTGAGCTGGAGCATCCACGGAGGCCTTTTATGACCTCCTTGAGTTGACCTTACAGGACCTGACTTTTAAACCCCAGGAATTGTCCAAATTCCAAATAACTGAGGCCAAATTTAGGTCTCCATACGAAGCCAACGCAACGTGAGATCCTGGGATTTTAGATTTATACCGGAGTCAGAAGAGCAGAACCGTTATTCCGTCGTTTCCTTTGGATAACGAAGCTCCAGCAAGGTTTACCCACAGCTGTTGACATTTTCAGGGAGTGTTTTGCCTCAGGGGCCTCATCCAAGAGCAGATGGGGAGTTTGTCCCGATGGATTGGGCCATAAAATCCCGATTTCCTTGTGGGACAGCCACAGGAGCAGCAAATTCAAACACGGCCTCCGATTCCGACTCCGTCTTTGCCGGAAGGAGGCCAAAACTTCTCAGGTATAGGAGGAAAAGGGAATTCTGCTGCCTGAAACCCTTCAGGAATTTCTGGGATGGGTGGGAGGGAGGTGATGGGTAAAACTGCCTCCGAAGGGGGCTGGAGGCTGTGGGAATCCAAGCCTGGAATATTTATGGACGGACCTACCCGAGGACCAGGGAATCCACGGGGACCTCTTGGGCCAGCGGCTCCAACGCCGACTTCTCCCTGGAAAGCAGAGAATTCCAGAGGTGACACTCAGAGCAGGGAAACCTCACTACACAATATTCCTGATTAGTCTGGCCAAGACTGAAGTCCCAGGGAGACTCAGGAGACTCAATTCCATGGATTTTCTGCTGTTCTCTCTGGAGGGTGCTCCAGGGAGTGAGGGTGGAATGGGATGGAGTAGGATGGGGTCAGGGATGAGGAGCCAGGAGAAGGCCGGGATTTGTCCCATTCCCATCCCAGGATGGCTCCCCTGGGAGGGTGGCACTGACCTTGTTGCCTTTGGGTCCAAGTGTCCCAGGAATTCCCTGTAGGACAAGGAGAACAAAAGAAAAGGGAGGATTTGCTTTGGAAGTGCTCAGTGCTCTCCTATCCCAGAGGATCGAAGCCCATCCAGCCCAGATCCCTCATCCATCCTTCCCAAAAGGCACAGGGAATATGTACAAATCCACCTCTTTTCCTGGGGGTCCCGATGGTCCCACGGGCCCAGGAGATCCACTCCGGCCTCTCCTCCCACGTTCCCCCTGGAAAACAAAACCCTCTGAGAGGAGAACACACCGATGGGAAAGGTCCTGATTTCCCTGATCCCAACAAAAGCAGGAGCTGCTGATCCCAGTATTCCCTGCACTGGCAGGAATTTCCTCATGGAAAGGCTGGTCAGGCATTGGAAGGGGCTGCCCAGGGAAGTTTGGAGTCCCCATCCTGGAGGTGTCCAAGAAATTCCTGGATGTGGCACTCACTGGGGATTTGACACAGCTTGGACTCCGTGACTTTGGAGGGCTTTCTCAACCTGGGATTCTGGGATTCCTCCTCTGTTCCCAGGGATTAACGACCCCGAAATTCCAGCTGCCATGCCCACGCTATGGCCACTCCTTCCCAGTCCCCTCCTCCACACCAATAAATTCCCAGGAAGAACAGCTTCCTGGGAGCCCCACTGTTTCCTTCTGGAACCTGAGGATCATCCCATCGTTCTAATCATTCCCGGTACCTTTCCTTTCCCAACTTTTGTTCCCACTTCCCTGACAACATCCAGGCTCAGGGAGACCTGGAATTGTGGGGGTTTGACCCACAGGGACCACCTGGCATGGACAGTTTGCTCATTGTGGTCACCTCGAGGTGACAAACACAACCCATGGTGTGCCCTCACCTTCCTTCCCGGAATTCCGGGCACACCTGGAGCCCCTCTGTCCCCCTGGGATCCGGGAGTGCCGGAGTTGCCGCGAATTCCTTGGATGCCCTGAGCTCCTGGAGGTCCCGGGGCTCCTGGCTCGCCCTGGTGAGGGAATCAGAAGGAATTGGGATATTGGGTGGGATTTCCTGGAGAAAGTCTGGCGTGTCTCCTTGAATTCCCACGACCAGTGCACAGAATTTGGGACCCCGCTTCCGGTCCTGATCCACGAGGAGATCCAAGGGCTGGAGAAATTGTCACCGAACTTTGGGATGTCTTTTCTTCCCAAGTTTTGGTGGCTTTTCCATGGCTTAATAAGGACAGAGCCTTTTGCTCCTGACGTGTGGTGAATTCAAACATCCCAGGGATCCCTGGAACTCATTCCTGCTGAGCCCACAATTCCCTGGATTTTATTTTCCCAGCCTGAGGATGTCCCTGCTGGTTGCAGAGGTCAGCCCAAAGCCTTCCATGATTCCATTATTTATCAGGATCTCCCTCTGGAACAGCCCTTTGGAGGACACAGAGCATTCCCTCCATCCCAAATCCTTCTCCCGCCTTTCCAGGAGGATTTTGGTGCTTTCTCTTTGCAGCCACTTCCGTGCTCCACACCCAGCAGTGGAAAACCAGGATGACAAAGGGGAAAAAACCCAGGGAAAAAAGAAAATCCAAGCAAGATCCAACCTTACCTTAAATCCAGGTGGCCCAGCCTGGCCAATGGGACCTCTGAACCCAATTCCTGGTTCTCCCTGTGAAAGGAAAGTCAGGAAAAATCAGGAATTCTCCTTCCAGTGTAAACCCAGCACAGGGAGAGTTTGGCTTGTGCTGCTCCACGGAGATCCAGCTGAAATCCCACAGAGCTGATCCCATTCCGAGGGTTCCTACAGAGCCCTCATCTCCTCTGGATCATCTGAGATGGAGACACAAAGCTGCTGGGAATCACCTTTGGAAAAGAGGGAGCTGGAATATTCACGGGAACGGTATCCCAGGATTCTGGGTTGGACTCATTCCCTGGCATTCCCAAGGTGTCCTGTCCATGAGATCCTCCTGGAATATTCCCAGGAATGGTATCCCAGGATTCTGGGTCAGACTCATCCCCTGGCATTCCCAAGGTGTCCTGTCCATGAGAATCTCCTGGAATATTCCTGGGAATGGTATCCCAGGATTTTGGGTCAGACTCATCCCCTGGCATTCCCAAGGTGTCCTGTCCATGAGATTCTCCTGGAATCTTCTCCTGGTCTCCAGCCACACCCCAGGAGGTGACCTGGACACCGATCCCGAGGTGGGAATGTGGGATATGGGAAAAGGAGGAGGAGTCAGCCCTGGCTGGCACCAACTCTGTCCTTTACCTTTTGACCGTCTTCCCCTCGCTCTCCTTTGGTGCCCTGGGGAACAAAGAGAGGATTCCGAGGTCATGGAATTGTCGCCCCTGAGCAGGAGATTTCCAGGGATTTTCTGCCTGGAATGTGGGGAAAAAACCTGGGAAAACGTCCTGATTCCAAGGAATTCAGTGATGGGATGAGAGGGGACATCAAACGCCCCTCTCAGGGCATTGTCTGGGTGAGTGACATCAATCTCTACTTCAATTATTGGGGTTTTTGGCTAATTTTAATGTAATTGCTTTAATATAATTAATTTACATTTTCAAACACCGAAGGAATTAATTTGAATTAATTTAATTTAATTACTTTGGTGTCATGCACTGTTCTGTCCTATCCTGGGAGTTTCAGCTTCTCCATAATAAATAATTCTGATGAAGATCTTTTTGTCTAATTACGTATTAATAACAAATAATTAAATTTTTATATCAGTATTTTTGGTTTGCCATCAATAATCCTGCTGGACAAAGGTTCATCCACAGCTCTGTAATTCCTTAGATTTAATCCATTGATATTCCAGGGTTGGGATTGGATCCAGCCCCACCCAGGCTGCTCTTGGAGGAGATTCCCAAATAAACTTTGGAGCTGATTCCAGCACTCACCTTCTCTCCAGGCTCCCCCACGTCCCCAGGCTGTCCCTGCAACACAAAATTCCCTTTCCAGCCCCTTCTCTTCCCTCCTTTTCTCCCAGCAGTCCATCCAAAATTCCCCATGGGATTCTGCCTTTTACCAACCCTCCCTTTCTCCTGAAATTCTGTGTCCCGCCCCCTTGGATCTGCCAACTGCTCCCTGTAAGTTTTCACTGCCCAAAGTGTCCATGAAATGAGGTTTTTTGAGGTTTTTTGAGGTTTTGGAGGTTTTTTTAGATTTTTTCCCATCCCTATCCTCGTGCCAGGGCTGGATTTTCCTTGTCCATCCCATCTTCTCGTTCTCTTATCCACAGGAAAATGAACATTGGGAACCCCCCTTGAATTTTTGGCATCGTAGAACACAGTAATTCCATCATTTAGGCTGGGAAAATTCCTCAAAAATCACTAAATCCGACCTTTAAATTTTGTATTTCCTCCTGAGTGTGGCAGATGTGTGGAAAAACTGCTGGAATTTGGGAACCAAAGCCCCAGGAAGGTTCGGGGATAAAGGTGGGAATGTGCCAATCCCAGTTTCCACTGGACTTGATTGTCCTCTCCACGAGCATATTCCCAACTGCATTTCCCTTTCCAGGCCCTCTCAGCACAGGGAATTCCAGGTTCAAAGGATCAAGCTGGAAAAAATCCCATCCCTACCTTTTCTCCTTTGTCTCCACGGGCTCCAGGAGCTCCCATTTCTCCCTGGAAAACAACCAATCCCCCCCAAAAAAATCAATCCCAAAAATTCATTATTCCTAGGAATTTCCCCTTCCCTCTTTGCACCTTTAGGTGGCTGCTGCCCTCATTCCTGCTCCGGTTTTTGGCAAATATCCATGGAGGAATCCCTGATTTCCAGCACTTGCATTCCCACACCAGATTGGGAATTATCCTGTGCAGTGGGAATGCAGAGGGAAAACCACAAATCCTGGAGCAAAGGCCAGGGATAAGTGACAAATCCAGGGTTTTGCTATCCCAGGATACTGGGGATGTTAAACAATTCCATGAATTTGAAGGAGCGAGAGGAATCCCAAACTGATTGAGGATTCCCAAAACACAAATCCCGTGTTTGGATCAGCTGTGAAAGATTCCATCCAGGAATTTCTGCTCATCACCAATGGCAAAACCGTGGATTTCATCTTGAATTTCCTGACTTTTTCCCTGTGATTCCTCAGTTTCCGAAGTGAGACGGCTCTGGGAACGTGGATCGTTATCCCAGGAATGCGCAGTAAAAAGTGGGATAAAAGCACTCACCTTTGGGCCACGGGAGGAGGGATCTGCTGGGCCACTTCCCTCCTTCTGCAAGGAAAAAATGCACTGGGATGGGATGGGATCTATGGGATCCATGGGATAGGGTGGGATGGGAGAAAGGAGCAGCTGCCTCCTCCCTGGGGTAAGAGCAGGACAGGAGGAATTCCGTACCTTAATTCTCCTTGGACGATGAGGACCTGGATACGCCTTGGATTCAAGAAGAGGAGAGGGAAGTGTGAGAGCAGCTGGAAAAACTTTTCCTTGAGCCATGGAAAAGACACCTCTGAGGAATGGGATGTGAGAGTGGAAGTGGGGAATCCCAGAGGGAAGCTGGGGGTTCCAGGGATCATTTGGAGGGTTCCCAGTTGGATTTGGGCTGGCCTCCAGGCTCCCCATCTGCTCCAGCCTGGATGGGACATCTGGCAGCTGCCAGGACCAAGGAATTCCTGAGCAATTCCCGAGGAATTCCAGACTTTTGGCAATGGCACAGGCGTCCCATTTTAACCCTGGAATTTCTGGAGAAGGTGTGGACGAGCTCAGCTCATTCCTCCTGGGAATGCAGGGTGAGGGTCACTCCCTGCTTTCAAAGAAACCCATTCATGGAAAACCATCCCGAATTTTCCACCCTTAACTCCTGGGAACAGGAAGTTTTTGCTCTTAAATTTTATAAAAAACAACTGTTTCCCCCCCACTTCTTGTGCTGAAGATCCCTGGAATGTCCAGGTGTGTCAGGAATGGGCAGGTTTATCCCCACCCCCACAGGGAAATATCTTCGACATTCCAAAGGCGTTCCAGTTGTTCTGTTTTCCCCCAAAAAAACGCATTATTCTGTTCCCTCATTTCCCTGGATAAATTCATGGAGAAGAATCTATTTATCCATGAAAAACTGTTCCTGCAGCAGCTGTTTCCTGCTTTATTTATGGATATTTATCCCTAAATTTCCACATTCATCATGTCTTTACCCAGGTGGAAAATAGGGATCCAATTCCACTGCTCACCGTGGATCCCGATGGGAATTTCCGAGCTCCTGGAGCACCAGGGGGATGAGCTGGTGATGGAGCCTGCAGGGAAGGGAGGGCACTGCTTCCTCCTGGATCACAGGGATGGCTCTGGAATGGGATCCTTGTGGGCTGTCCCTCGTGCCTGGCAGATCTCCTGGATCTGTGCCTTGGGATCGCGGAGCCGTCGTCGGAATTCCCATTTTCCTGTGGGAAGGGAAGCACAGCACCTGATATATGGACAAGGAATGGTTTAAAACCAACAGAGGAGAGAATTGCATTGGATGGGGGGAAAAAAATTCCTTATCCAGGGAATGGGGAGGCCCTGGGAAAGGTTTCCCAGAGAAATCGTGGATTCCCCATTCCTGGAAGTGTCCAAGGTGAGGTTGGATGGGACTTGGGACAACTTGGGATAGTGGAAGGTGTCCCTGCCCATGGAACTTTAGGATCTCTCCCAAACAATTCCGTGATTCCATGGAATTCTAATTATAAAATAACAATAATAAACCAAAATTATCTTTCCCAACCTTAAGAATTCCACGATTCCATGCTCCAGTTTATCACCAGGCCGCAGATCCACGGCCATTTCCAAGCAATAAAACCACACCTGGAATATTCCAAAATGGAACTTGAAATCCCTCCCTACTCCAGCCATTCCCGGGCAATTCCCTGTTTATTGCACCTGGAGCATCCAATTGGAATAAACCATCAATTAATGCCAATTAAGGGCCATATGTTAATCAGCCCCTCGGTGATAATTTGGAATATTTAAGGCACACAAAGTAAAGCAAATAATTCGGCTCCTAAATTGTTCCTGCTTTTCCATAGCAGCGGTAGGAAATGATCCATTGGATAAATGAGAATATTCCTATCGAGGATATTCCCACCAATTATTTCCTCAGCCAAATTTTGGGGGGAATATTTGGATCTGAAAGCAAAAATTGAATTTATTTGCCATAAAAGTCCTGAGATCTTCCAGGAGCACAAGAAGGAGAAGGAAAAATCAGGATGTGGTGCAGTTATTGAGGAACATTCCCATTTTTATTTTAGGATCAAAGATCTGGATTCACCTGCATTAATTTCATGGATTTTTAGATGGTTTAAGCAGGGAAAATGAATCCTAAACTTCCAGGGAATGTTGGTGAGATTTTTAGGGATGTTCATCCTGTTTTCCTGGATTTTAACAAACCATGGGATCATTCCACCTCATGGATAACGAACCCAGCAAATTTCTGGCTCACAAGGGAAAAAAAACCAATTTTGAGCCAATTAAAACTGGAATTCTTTACTGGAAGAGGATGAGGGGACAAAGGGATAAAAGAGGGATGAAGGAGACGCTGGCATGGGGAGAACCCATCCAGGGTGGGGTTTTTTTTTTTGGGATAAAGGAGGGAAAATCCCCCAGATGTGGCACCACTGCTCATTTCCCTGGGAATGGCTCTAAAATGCTCCACAGATCCTTGTGGAGGCGATTCCAGAGGTTGCCAAGACCTGGTTGAGGTTTGGAATGTTCCCCAGGATCTCATTTACTGGGAAATTGCAGGGGGTAATGAGGCTCCATTAATTCCGTAATTCCTCCGTAATTTTGGCAGTTTCCTGCTCCAGGAATGAGGCACTTCCAAGAAAAATTGGAGGCTGCTGATTCCTCGAGGAATGATTTGTTGCTGGAAAGGGAGGGGAAAAAAAAAAGGAAGGAAAAACAGAAGGGAGAAAAGGAGAGAAGAGAAAAATGTAAATAAAAAGGAGAGGAAAAAGAAATATTCCTGAAAAAAAAAGGAAAGGGAAAAATAGAAAAAAAAGACAGGATTTCAGGGAGGAAATGAAGCAAATGTGGGTTTATCCATATGGAGATGAGGGGGATTGATCCAAATGAACTCTGGAAAGGAATAAGCTTAAATCCAGGGATGGAGGAGCAGGAATTTTTTGGGATGGTCCCACAACCCCAAAGCAGTGGCTCATCCATGGATGAGTATCCAGCCCTGCTCCAGACACGTGGATTTGGGCTCATCCTGCTCTTCCTTTGCTTCCAATTAACTCCTGCCAGGAATTGCTCCTCAGGGATGGAGCTCCTGGGCTGTTCCAGGCTCCATGATCCTTGGAACAGGTGGAAATTCGTGATTCCTGCTGCTGCCACTGGGAAAACCAGGAGGAAAACTGGCAGGAAAACCAGCAGGAAAACCAGCTCCATCCCTCCTTGGCATCTCTGGGATGTGGGAGCTGCTCTTTCTCTGCCTTTGGAATCTGCTGTTCCCTTCTCATGAGGATAAACGGGATTTTACTCCAAATGCAAGAGGAAAACATCCTTGGGATGTGGATCCCGTCCTGCTGAGGGAGTTTGGAGTGTCCTAAAAAATTTGTGGGAGTTGTTCTATGTTTATAAAGCTCCTGATAAAATGGGGATCATCAGGAGCTGCTGAAGCAAATCCAGAGAAATCCATGGAGATGATCCCAGGGCTGGAGCCCCTCTAGAGCCGGGCTGGGAGAGCTGGGAATGTTCCCCTGGAAAGGAGAAGGATCCAGGCAGAGCTTCCAGCACATTCCAGGGCCTGAAGGGGCTCCAGGAGAGCTGCAGAGGGACTGGGGACAAGGCCTGCAGGGACAGGACACAGGGAATGGCTCCCACTGCCACAGGGCAGGGCTGGATGGGATCTTGGCAAGGAATTCCTGCCTGGGCTGGAATTGCCAGAGCAGCTGGGGCTGCCCCTGCATCCCTGGAATGTCCAAGGCCAGGCTGGAGCAGCCTGGGATGGTGGGAGATTCCTTGCCTGGGGCAGGGGGATGGAATGGGATAATCCTTAAAATCCTTTCCCCCCCAAACCATTCCATGATTCTAAAAACCGATGGATTTGGGCTCCATGCTCTGGGTTTGTCCAGCTGAAGCATTCCCAGGAGAGGGAAGTGCTGCATCCAGGAGGAGAAGCAGAGCCCTCGGATGCTCCTGGCACATCCCGGCCTCTCCAGAGCCGCAGTTCCCACTCCAGGATTTTGTGTTTGGGCCGGGAGCCCTCTCGTGGCTGCGGATTCCAGCTCCAGGCTTAACCCTGGAATTCATTTCCTGGCCAGGGCAGGGATAAAGGGATGGGAGCAGAGGGAAGATAAACCAGAGCAGGATTTCCTGGATCTCCCCACTTCCAGTCACTCCCATCTTGCCATCCTTAAAAATTTCCCTGCTGATGCTGTTCCTGCAGCTCCAAGGAAATATCCAAGGGATTTTTCCCTTCAATTTTTAAAGCTGTTGCTGTCCTGCCACTGAGTATTTCCAAGAATTCCACAGGGATACAGTGATGTCCAAACTGGAGAGTGCTGGGTTTGGAGCAGGATTTGGGAAGGGAATTTCTGCCCAGGAGAGCAGGAAAACAGAGGGAAATGGGATTTTAGGGATCAGGGAAAATTCCCAAATTCCTGCCTAGACCCTAAAATCCTCCTCTTTAAATGACTCGTGCTCCAGAGCACAGCAGGAATATCCTGGAATATCCTGAGACCATATCCATGAATTTCCACACCCATGGGGAGTGGGAAGGAAAAGGAAATGTCTTTTAGGAGGAATATTTTAAATTTCCTGTTTGGAATCTGCATTATCCCTATTTTAAAAGTCTTGGAAATCATCAACTCTTCAGTCAACCAAGCTGGACTAATACAAAGATGGTGTGGCCAGATGGGATCAGAGAAAATGGGATTATCCTGGTTTTCCTCCCAGAATTGTGGAATTAACCAACAAAACATTTCCCAAGGGATTTTTGTCACTCCCATCAGCCTCCTGCCCATTCCAGGAGCTCTGGTGTTCTCCAGGGATGTGGAGAAGCCACCTCAGGATTCAGATTTGTATCCCACTCCCTCCCAGTCCATTCCTGCTCTGAAATCCATGGAAAAACCCACCTGGCTGGTGTCCTGCTGGGGTTGTCCTTCCAGCCTCTCCTCCAAGGGCTGGAGGGGATCCAGGGAATGGTTTTCCTGCAGATCTCCTGGATGTGGCAGGGGCACAGCCAAGCTCTGCAGAGAGGGATGGATAAACACCAACAAAATTCCATTAATTTCTGGGAAAAAAATTGAAAAAATTTGACAGCAGGACTCTTTCCCAAGCTCTGACACTGGTCCATGCAGAAATCCTTATCCTTTCTCTCATTTCAGTTTCCACTGCAATAAAATAGGGGCAAAACTCAAAATTCCAATAAATCTGTCCAGCCAAGCTCTGGGAATTTTAACTCCTTTGCATCCATCCAATCAGCACCAATGGAAAAGGAAGGATTCCCTGAGGGACTGAGGGATGCTCTGATGGTCCCAAATCCTTTTTTTCCACTTTGGGTTGGGCTCCCAAAGCTCAACAGAGACAGGTTTGGGGTCTCTGTATCCCAAATCCCAACTTTTGCTGGCTCCAGGGTTGTGTCTCTTGGTGCAAACCTCCCCTCTCAAGCATCCAAAATGTCCTAATCCAGCTTGGAAAAATCTGGGAAAAACCTGAGGACACGGGAGGAGCCTGGGGCTGGGAGGGGAATGTCCTGCCCCACCTTGCCCAAGGTTCTGAGGAATTGGATCATCCTGATGCAGCCACAGAGGGAGATAAAACCCCGGGAGATGCCTCCTCTGGGAAGCCCAGCATGGAGAGAAGCCTTAAAATTGTGGATAAATTCCTAATTCCCACAAATAGGAGCTGTTGATCGGGATGCAGGTGGCTGGAATTTGTCTGGTTACTCCAAATAAGGGATCTGGAGTCCCAGAACCATGGAATGTCCTGAGTGGGAAGTGACCCACAGGGATCATCCAGTCCTAGGACATCCCAACAATCCCAGCCTGTCCCTGGGAGCGTTGTCCAAACGCTCCAGGAGCTCTGGTAGCTCCAGCAGGGACAATCCTGATCCATCCTGACAATGGGGTTGGATCCATCCCTTCCAGGGCAGGAGACACTCCATGGAATCCCAGGAGAGAAAACAATTCCAGGACCATGGAGTTCAACCTGTGCCCCATCCCCACCTTGTCCCCAGCCCAGTGCCCTGAGTGCCACCTCCAGAAATTCCTTGGACACCTCCAGGGATGGGGAATCCAAACCTCCCTGGGCAGTTCCAAGGCCTGACCCCCCTTTCCATGAGGAAATTCCTGCTGATCCCACCCTGAGCTCCCCTGGCCCAGCCTGAGGCCGTTCCCTCTCCTCCTGTCCCTGTTCCCTGGGAGCAGAGCCCGACCCCCCCGGCTGTCCCCTCCTGGCAGGAGCTGTGCAGAGCCACAAGGTCCCCCCTGAGCCTCCTTTGCTCCAGGCTCAGCCCCTTCCCAGCTCCCTCAGGAATTCTCCAGCCCCTTCCCAGCACCATTCCCTTCCCTGGACATGCTCCATGTCCTTCCTGATTGGAAGAGCCCAGGACTGGACACAGCATAAACCCCAACTTCATCTTTCCTGCTGTTTGTTTTCACCTCAGGGGATCCCCCAGGCAGTGGCACCTCTGGAACCTCCAGCTCCAGGCTCTGGCCTTGTCCTGTCACCTCGGTGCCGGCCGGGACACGGCGGGAAGTGTCGGACACCAGAGGATCCTGAACACCAAAACAAGGGATCGGTGGGACAGTGACAGCCCTGAGCTCCCAGGATCCACACCTGTGAGCAGCTGGATCCTGGTGGCTTCATTCCAACCTTTTCCAATCTCCCAGCATGCATTTGGTGACATTTCTGAGCCAGGATGGGGCGAGTGGGCAGCAATTCCTTGCTGGCCACATCCAAACTTTCCTTCCAAGGAATCCTCCTCCCTCCCTGGGATCACTTTTGGAGTCAAGACCCCACTCAAGACCCCTTTTGGTGCTCCCATCTCCACACCCACCACTCCAAAAGCTCCCAGAGGGCACAAGGACACTTTGGTGGCTTTGGGAAAGGCTTCTGTGGACAGCAAAGCTTGACTGATTCCTTCATTCCCACTAAAAAATGAGTTTTGTATCCCTTTATCCCAAAGATCCCGGTGCCACCGTGACCTGCTCGATGACAGAGGTGGCCCTGACACCTTTGGTGGCTCATTCCCATCTCCCTCATTCCCTGGAGATCTGTCCCCCATGGCAGGTGACACGACTCACGGTGACAGGCACGGCTGCCTGGTTTTCCCTGGAAGTTTTGCTCGTCCTGGGCCACAGGAGCCCATCCAGCCCATCCCGCAGGATCGCGTCCGAGAGGTCCCTCAGCAGCTCCAGCTGGAACCAGTGCACACCAGTAAGGCAGCCCAGTGCCACCCTCCTGTCCCCAGCACGTGACAATCCAAGGGCAGCCACCCCAAAACAAGGAATGAGGGATTCCCAGGGACAGCCGAGGGATGGGTTAAACACAGGTTTGGGATCGAGCAGCTGATCCATGGAGCTTTTGTGGGGTCTCTCCCCATCCTAAATAAAACTCCCACATTTGTGGGGGCCTTTAAGGGTTTCAAGGGGACTTAAAGAGGGAGAGTGGCTTTTTCCATGGGAATATGGGACAAGAGGGAAGGGTTTTCAATGGAATAAGGATTTAGGTTGGATATTGGGAATGAATTTTCGGCTGGGAGGGTGGGGAGGAGCTGGAACAGAATTCCCACTTCCATCCCTGGAAGTGTCCAAGGCCAGGTTGGATGGGGTTTGGAGCAACCTGGGATGGCAGAAGGTGATGAGGTTGGAATTAGAGGAGCTTTAAGGTCCACGTGCCACTGTCACAGGGGCCTCAAAGCCACCACCCACCCCATAAAATGGCAGCAAAAAAATCCGTCCCAGAAATATTTCAATATAATATTCAAATATTATATATATTCAAAATAATATTTCAATATAACCTGGAAAAGGAAATGGAATGAACCTTCCTGGGATTGCTGGGGGAGCAAAAGTCACCTCCAGGATTCCAGAGGGAAGAGATGGAAAAGCCAAATTACAACCCCTGGTCAAGAGGAAGGACAAAGGATCTCCTACCTTGATCCCGTATGCTTCAAAAAGCCTCTCCAGGTCCTGCAAGGGGAAAAAAAGGTCCCAACTTCTCCCCCTCTGCTCTCCAGGAAGTTTCTCCTGGAGGTGGCTGATGGCCAAAGGGACACACATCGGGTCCCCTCTGCCATGCCAACCCAGAGAGAGAGGGAGGTGCTTCCAACATTTATATGGTCTTTAATTTTGATTTCTTTACCTTCATTTCCACTCCTTTTCCTGGTGGGCCAGGTTCTCCCTTGGAACAAACGAGATCAGCTCATTAATTCCAACATTTCCACGAGGAGCAAGAGGAGGAAGGGGAGTAACCCCATATCTGCCCCTTTGTCTAATCCTGGATAAATCCCATTTAGGGGTTTGAATCCCACCCTGCTCCATGGGCTCCTTCCCTTTTTGTTGGATTTTGTAGGGAAAGCCTGGCCCATGAGCAGCATCCAAGTGAGGTTTGGGCCAGAGCTTTGCTCCATCTCCTCCTCCACCTCTTGGCCACAAATTTGTGGAAAAGATTTTTGAGGTCCCTCAGTGCCACCAGTGCAGAGGACACCAAGGAGGATGACAGCCAAGGTGTCCCCGTGGTTGGTGGTCCCTTCTGGAGGTGGCCATTGTGCTGGTGGCCCCATGGTCCAGCATCTCCAGCGGGATGGGCTCCCACAGAAGGTCACGGTGATGGAATTCCATCCCCAGGGGAGAGATCTTGGATCGTGCACGGATGAAATCATGGATGAGCTGCAGGGCTTGGGAAGGTCCAGCCTGGAGGCTCCTGGGGTGAGGAACATCTGCTGAGGTGGGGCTGACCTGCCTCTCTGAGGGGCTTCATTTCACTGAAATCCGGGTTCTGCATCGACAGATTCCGGTGGAATGAAGGGCACCAGGAAGGCCCCGATGGCATCTCCGGCCAGGGTGTGCCAGGGAGAATTTGGGATGCCTGTCCCCTGGAGAAATCTTTGCTTTTCCAAAGGTCTGGATCTCGTGGCAACCAGGAAATCTCCCTGTCCCCACTGATTCCTCTCCATTAAGGAAGGAGCTGTTCCCACCTCTAAAGATCTTGGATGTGTGGGATCCGAAGCCATTCCTCCTTCCACCCCTTTCCATGTGCTCCTCAACTTGCAGGAGGAGGAAAGGAAGGAACAATCTGTGAACATCCCAGGGATTTGTTCTGTTTGACTCCTGAAGAACATTCCTCTTCCTAAAGAAGCTCTGTGGAGATGTGGGACCACGGCCCTGGTGCGACCACGAGTTCCTGAGCCCATCCCAGGAGTTCCTGAGCCCATCCCAGGAGCTCTGCTTTGAAATCCCAAATTTTGGGGGGTCAGGTGAGACCTGAGCTGGGTTTTCCTCCCCTCTGGCCTGCCCAAGGTGGTGGCACCACCACAAAAACGTGGACTCAGGACCTACCTTTGGGCCTGGGGGGCCTCTTTCACCTCTCAGGCCGTCCTTCCCAGGATCTCCCTGAAAACCAGCAGGAATGTGTTAGTTCCCCTCTGAAATTCCCATTTCCTGGGTGCTGATCCCAAACTAACGCCACCTTCTCCAGAGGGACCAACCAACCCCTTCTTGTGTCTCCCTAATTCCCATTTTTAAGTTAAATTTGGAGCAATTCTGCTCTTCACTTGCAGCTTGACCTCCAGAAGGGCTCATGTTCCTGGGAGTTTTCCTGCTTTTCCTTTTTCCTTTTGCTATCCCACCTGGAATAATGGAATTACCTCTCGTGCAACCCAAATTTTACTTTTATTTCCCTGCCACCACATCTTGGCTGAGGAAGCAACACCATTTCTTTGGGAAAGGCTGGGATTGGATCTGTTTTGGATCCATGGGGATATTTCCTGCAGCTTCTCTCCCAATCCCACTTTTCCTGTGACTCAGGATACGAGTCCTGCAGGTAAATCAGGAATTTGGCAGGAATGGCTGCAAAGGATCCATCCAAAGATACTTTGGATCTCTGGGAATGAGTTTTTCCTCCCAGCACAGCAAAATTTCTCGGGAATTGCTGCTGTGGTTGTTTTGCCTTGTGTCCTTCCCTGTCCCCACAAAATAAACAGCAAGAATAAATAAAATTTAAAATAAATTAAATAATTAAATAGAATAAGCTAAATAATTTGATGATGGGGTTTGGATTAAATAATTTAATTAATTAAATAATTAAACTACAAATTTAAACTTTCAATTCTTGTTGAAATGGCCACAGGGAAAAGGCTGGGAGAGGGGGAGGAGCTGCTTTGATATTTTTGGGAATCTCCCAAATAGGATTTAGGTAAAGTCATGAGGAATTTAGTAATATTGTCCCTGATTTTTTTTCCATGGGGATGAAAAAAAGATGGAGTGAATCCATCTCTGCTGGATCCATCCAACCCCAATCCAAAGAAATAAATATTATTTATTTATAATGCTGGGAATAAATAAAAGCTCTCCCAAAATCCACCCTCTCCCAGCTGCTCCTTCAGGGATTCCTTACATCCTTTCCAGGTTCTCCTGGATCTCCTTTCATTCCTTGCTCTCCAGGTCGTCCTGGGAGTCCAGGAGGACCCTACAAGAAAGATTGAGAGAAAAAAAATCCCAAACAGAGCCCGAGCAGCAGCTCAGAAAAGGAAAATAGCAAGGAAAATAATATTTTTCCCAGAGGAAAGGAGCATTTGGAAGTGGATATTTCCAAGTGAGGGCTCCCATTGGGATGGAGAAGGGAAACAGAGCAGCCTCACCAGGGCGAGAAATGATAATAACAGTGAGAAAAATGGAATTATTACCCTGATTCCTCTCACTCCTGGCTCGCCAGGGACTCCAGCTTCTCCCTGGAAGAGAGAAGCAGCTTTCCAAATGTTTTTCCATCAAGTGAAAGGGATTTTATTGCAGTTAAACCTGGAGGAAATGGTTTAAAGGGAGAGAACGAGTCCATCAAACATTCCAGGGGGTCTAACGGAGGTTAAATCTCTTTAGCCCGGCTTAATGCTTGGAAAACTGGGAGAGAGGCAGGTTTTGGGATATCTGGGATGTCTTAAATTAGGGATGGTTTTTTCAGCATTCCCATAAATGAGGAAAAAGGGGCACAAGGTGTGGGGTGACCGGAATATTTAAATTTAGGGGTAGGATGAGGTGATTGCCACCAAATTCCACTGTTCTGAGCTCCAGAAATGTTTGGATAACGATCTCAGGGACAGGGTGGGATTGTTGGAATGTCCTGTGCAGGGCCAGGAGTTGGACTGGATAATCCTGATGTGTCTGTTCCATCTTGGGATATTCTGGGATTCCATTCATGGCACTCTGTTTTCAGCATCTCCCAGAAAAAAAAAAAACTCAAAAAAACCAATCCCAGTTTAGTTCTTTTTCAGCTTTTCCATTCCAGCCTTTTGGAATGTGAAATCCAAGCTAAAAGGAAGGTGAAGAGGATTCTCCAAAGTCTCATTTAGGGACAAATAAAGAGGAAATAAAACGAGCAGGGATCAACTTCAGGACAAATCCAAGGATTTCATTTTCCAGCTGCTGTTTTCCTGGCACTTCAGGAAGGGGTGGCATTACCTTGGTCCCAGAGGAGCCTCTTCTCCCTGGTTCTCCCTACAACACAAAAGTGCTGGGATTTCCAAAGTTTTTTACCATCATTTCCTACTCAAATTCAGAGCTTTTGTTCTGGAATCACGACTCTGAAGTCAGAGCTGCTGGAATGCAGCTGCTTCCTTTTTTTCCAAGATTTTTCCTGGGTGATCCTATTCCACTGGATGTCCAGGGATCAACCCAACCCCTGGAGCTGCAGAAAGCTCTTCACTGACTGCGGTCAGGAGAGGTTCTCCAGGAGCAAAGTTGGGAATTCATGGGAGGTTGGGAGGAGACAGAGCCAGGACAGGTGACCCAAACTGACCACAGAAATATTCCAAACTGACCACAGGGATATTCCAAACTGACCACAGGGATATTCCAAACTGGTCACAGGGATATTCCAGATTACGTGACATCAAGCTCAATGTATAAAAATCCAGTTTTCCAGAAGCCAGTCAGGATATTTTTGTGAGGGCCCATTCTTGTTTTTGTGAGGGACCATCTTCCTTCCTGAGGGCCCATCTTCTTTGGTGAGGGACCACCTTGTTTTTGTGAGGTGCCACCTTGTTTTTGTGAGGGACCGCCTTGTTTTTGTGAGGGACCATCTTCTTTTGTGAGGGGCCATCTTGTTTTTGTGAGGGACCATCTTCTTTTGTGAGG
>VWZP01006695.1:65409-82890 GCA_013396995.1 Dicaeum eximium | reverse complement strand
TTTTGTGAGGGCCTATCTTGTTTTTGTGAGAGGCCGTTATCTTCTGTGAGGGCCCATCTTCTTTAGTGAGGGGCCACCTTGTTTTTGTGAGGGCCCATCTTGTTTTCCTGAGGGGCCACCTTGTTTTCATGAGGGGCCATCTTCTTTCATGAGGGTCCATCTTCTTTTTGTGAGGTCCCACCTTGTTTTTGTGAGGTCCCACCTTGTTTTTGTGAGGTCCCACCTTGTTTTTGAGAGGTCCCACCTTGTTTTCGAGAGGTCCCACCTTGTTTTCGTGAGGGCCCACCATGTTTTTGAGAGGTCCCATCTTGTTTTCGTGAGGTCCCATCTTGTTTTTGTGAGGTCCCACCTTGTTTTCGTGAGGGGCCACCTCATTTGATCCCAAGAGGGAACTCTCAATAGGGATCCTATTCCATTTCCAGGGATCAACCCAGCCCTCAGAGCTGGGGAAAGCTCTTCACTGTGGAGAAAGTTCTAGAAGCCTGTTCTGATGTTTTTGTGAGAGCCCACCTTGCCTGGCCATAAGAGGGAATTATTTGGGCAGTTCTGTGAGGAGCAGGGGGCTGGGCTCCATGGTTTTTATTGGATCCTTTCCAAGCTGAGATCATCTGAGGCTCAGAACCAGAAGTGAGCCCCTCAGGGCTGGTGTGGCTGCACCTTGTGCCAAATCCACATCAAGCAGATGTGACTCAGTGACCAAAATCCTGATCAAAGAATCCCAGAATGGGTTGGAAGGGACCTTAAATCCCCTCCAGTGCCACCCCAGCCATGGCAGGGACACCTACCACTGTCCCAGGCTGCTCCCAGCCCTGTCCAAGCTGGCCTTGGACATTCCAGAGATCCAGGGGCAGCCCCAGCTGCTCTGGGCACTGATGTTCAATAAGAAGGAAGAAAATCTGTCCCTTGTTTGTCACTGCAGGGCAGAGCTGGGGTTGTTGGTTGGTCCCGAGGGATCAGCAGCTCCATCCCCCTGGATCCTGCCTTTACTCACATCTTTTCCTCTTAGGCCGGCCTCTCCTGGTTTTCCAGAGAATCCTGGTTCACCTCTCTCCCCCTGAAGGAAAGGAGACTTGTCACATTCCTGTCCTGCATCCCACAGCCCTCCCACTTCAGACATTGAGGGGCAGATTCCAGCAGCACATCCATGGTCATGGAGCTGCTTCCACAATCCTGGATGAAGTTTGGGCTCAGAGCATTCACCCCGTGCTAGGAAGGGCTGGGATTGTAGGAGTTGTAGTATCGATGTCTAATTTATTTTGATTTATTTAATAATATATATTTATAGTATTCAAGTTTATTTAATTATAGTATTATTGTTTTTGTAGGATTATTGGGCTGGAAAGCATCCAGCTCTAACCTCATCCATCCAAACTCCACAGTTATCCCTGGAATTCACTCAGGACAGAATCTGTTGAGGTTCTCCACCTCCAGGAGCAGCTCAGATTAGCAGAGACTCAAGATGGATCCAGTCTTGGACACAGGATCAGTTCCCATTCCATGTTTTAATTTTTATTCCCATTTAAATCAGCTGAGCTCTCATGGATGGGTCCCCATCTGCTCTGTTTGATGTTTGTCCCACAAGGTTGTGGATTGGATCCCATTTCCTTAAGAGCTGCATTGGATGATCCCTGTGGGTCTCTCCCAACTCAGAATATTCCATGAAATCTGGGAAATTTGGGACACCACCTCTCCAGGCCTTCTCCCAACCCAAACACCTTTCCTTGCCTCCACTTTGCAACCTCATTAACACATCTCGTTAACACCTCCTGGCTTGGCTGCATCCCATTTATTCCTTGTGACATCCCATTTTTCCATGCCCTTGAAGCTGATCCGGCCTAAATATCCCATTCACTGACCTATGGAACAATTCCCAAATCCAAACCCTCCTCCAGCCAAGTCTGGGGAGATCCCTGTTTGAGGAATGCCCACAGTGAGACACTCACTGAACAAATGGCACAGGTGGGATCTTTTCCAGAAATTTCTTGACTGGTTTTGAACTTTTCCTGGGAAAAATCCTGCAGGTGAGGATTAGCAGGAGTTTTTTAAGGCCTGATGAAAGATGTTGGAAGAACCTCTAAGAACACTTGGTTTCACCCCAGCCATGGCAGGGACAGCTCCCACTGTCCCAGCTGCTCCAGCCCCAGTGTCCAGCCTGGCCTTGGACATTCCAGGGATCCAGGGGCAGCCCCAGCTGCTCTGGGAATTCCATCCCAGCCCTTCCCCACCCTCCCAGAGAGCAAAGCTTTCCATGGACTCACCTTCTGACCTGGCTTCCCAGACAATCCCACATTTCCCTGCGGAAACACAGAAGGAATGACACAGGTAAAGCAATTCCAGGTGTCTAAAATCAGAGAAAGGGAAAACAGGGAATGTCCCAGTGCCTCCTGTCCAGAGGTGTTTCCTGTCTCCCATACTTTGAAACCATCAATATTTTGAGCTTCCCACCCCTCTTCCAAAGATCCATAATATTGGGATTTGCCAATTTTTGCTGGATTAAAACGAACAGGGCTGTGATGTCCCTGGAGAAGGGAACAGCAAGGATTAACCCCACCCTTCCTGGACATCAGTGGAGCCATATGGGAGCCACCAAGACCTTTCTAGACACAAAAGTCATGAAGATGAAGATCAAGGTGACTTTTCAGGAGGGGAAATAATTGGAAATGGGAATTCCTTGGATTCTGTCCCACAGAGTCACCAGTTGAGCGTTGACCATCCGTGTGTTCCTCCAGTCACGAGGAATTCCCCACACTTTGGGGGATCCCAGCTTTGCACCTGACCTGAGGACAGAGCTCATGACCCCTCCACAGGGTCACCAGCCTGGCTCCTTGTCACCTCCCCAGTGTTCATTTCCTCAGGGCTGAAGGCCAACAAATCCATGAGGATGACAGAGATTTTGTCCCTAAACCTCCTGGTTTGTGCCCTGAGCCCTTCCCATGCCACACCCACCCCAGTGGCCACTCACCCTGTCACCGATGTCTCCCTTTAGCCCAGGCTGGCCAGGAATTCCAAATCCTGGACTTCCCTGAAAAATCAAAGGGATCCAGGGTCTTGCCAAGGCAGCTTTTCCAAACTCAGGAGAAATCTCCACAGAGCAGGAAAAGCCAGAGCAGATCCGAGGTATTTCCATCCCCGTGGACAAACAGGGAGCTGAGCATTTACTCCCTCCCTGACTTCCTTTCCAGAAGCTTTGGATTTCTACACATGGAATTCTCCCCCTGGATTCCTGGATGGATGACTTGGGGAGGAATTCCATCTCCCTCAAAGTTTCCTTGGTGGCCAAAAAAAAAAAACCCCAAAAAAATCTTTTATCCCTAAAGGAAGTGCAAGGTCATCACCTTCTCCCCTTTTTCTCCTGGGATTCCTTTGTCTCCTCGTGGTCCAGCTGGTCCAGGATCTCCCTGGGAATAAAAGACACACCTGAAACCAAGAATATCCTGCAGGAAGCCAAGCCCTGTTCCAGTGACTCCTCAGGGCTGCATTTTGCACTTCTAATACACCCTGAAAAAAATTCCTTTGCCAAATCCACCCATCCGTCCTGGATTTTTTCCATGGCACCTGCCTTCTGCCATCTAAAATTCATCACAGTTTTTGCCACACAACAAAGCACCACAAACACATTTTTACTGGTTTAAACTGAATAAAATGAACACTTGTCATTTCTCTTCAGGTTGTCAGTGAAGTATCAGGAATAATAATAAAACAAAAAAAATTGGATATTCCAAGTCACATTCCATCACAAGTCCACAGCAAAATTCCAAGGACACCACTTAAGCTCAGCCTAAAAGAAAAGAGGGATTTTTGCCAGCCAAGGTTAAGCAGTCTGGGCAATAGGACCAATAAAAGGAGGTGATTGCAACATGCAATCCCAGCAAAAAAGTCAAAAATTCGTTGTGTCAATGGAATGAGGGAGGTCAGAGGAACTGTAAGGAATTTTCATGGAAAAACCATGGGGAATCAGTCCTGCAGTAAATCCTTCTCACAGAGAGAAGGTTTTTGGCAAGATGACAAGGAGAGAGCAAGACTGAAAAAAAAAAAAGTTTAAAAATTGCATTTAGAATATTCCAGGTCATGTTCCACCTGAAAGCCACTGAGAAAGTGATTGGAATTCTCTGAAGCAGCTGGAAAATATGGAAAATACAGCCAGGGAACAGCTCCTTGAGCTCCTTGGTTTGGGAAATTCAATTTTCTCTCCATAAGGCCAAACTCTGGATCAGGGGCCTAAGGATGTGGGAATTCTCCATCCATGAGAATTCTCAGCACAGGAGACCTGACCCAGCTTTGGAGTGGGCTCTGCTTTGAGTGGGAGGGATTGGAGATCTCCAGGAATCCCTTCCAGCCTCTTCTATCCCTGATTTTAGCCTCCCTTGGCTGGAAGTATCTTCTGGGATTGGGCTGGATCTGCACTTGAGTGATGTCTCCCTTCTGAAATCCCAATTTTCCCCCACACTAAGGCTAGAATGGGAATATCAGGTACAAAATGTGAATAAAAGCAAGAGAAATGTCCCCAGGACAAGACTTTTCCAAGGTCTCCTCTCCTGTCAGTCACAAGGGAGATGGAATTCAGGCAACATGGAACAACCTCTGCTTTTCCAGGAACAGATCTTGGCTTTTCAAGCAGTGCTAATTAATTAATTAATTAATTAATTAAATGTCAGTCTTACCCTGGCACCTTTCTTGCCTGGAGGTCCCAAAATCTGAGGAGAAGAAAAAAATGACAGAAATTTTCTGTTATTTGGTGAGGGAAAAAAAAAAATTCCAAAAATCTCCTTTTCACTGTACCTTTTCCAGAGCAGGGAATGTTATGGGATAAGAATTGTTATGGGATAAGAAATCCTATAGCCCACAGAGGTGGCCACCATGGAGGTTTCTCCTTAAAGCTGGAATTTGGAGGGACATGGAGAGCTGTGGGTGGCCACCATGGAGGTTTCTCCTTAAAGCTGGAATTTTGAGGGATATGGAGAGCTGTGGGTATCCAGCAGGGCCCATCCCTGTGGATGAGGAGCTTGAGCAGGAGCAGGCCTGGAGCACAGGGATTCAGGGGTGGGAATCTTTATCCTTATTTTTCCTGAAGAGCAGTGAAGCTCCTGTGAGGGGGCAATAGGAATACTGGGAATACCAGAAGTGGAGCAAGGGAGAAGAGGCCAAAGTTGGTGGCAGGGTCAGGGAAAAGGTTTGGGTGTTCTTCCCAAGGTTCTGTGGGACACAACTCTTGGATTCCTGGAATTTTGGGATTGAAGCTGCACAGCTGAAGGACAAGAAGGGCTCTAAACCACTCCAAGTTACCTCCAAGGCTGGAGCACCTGGAAATCCTGGATTTCCCTGCAAGGCAAGAGGAAGGAATGGTGGCCAGTGGAATGAAAAACGTGAGGCAGGGAAAACTTTTTGCTCATCCCTTTCCCACCATTTATTCCTTGAAAGTGCCCAAAAATCATCTCAGAAGCACAAGAGCCAATGAGAGGGGAGAACTGAGCTCAAGGATATCCCTGCTGAATCTATCAGAGAAAAAGCTGGGGAAAATCAGGATAATTGCACCTGAGCTGGTCAGATGTTCTCTTACTGTTTCACTCACTTGGTCTCCCTTCTGCCCTGGAGGTCCTGGAATTCCCTGGAAGAAATCAGAAGGGAATTTCCACCAGAATGAAAAAATATCCAACATTTTCAGCTCCTGCTGCCATCCAGAGGAAGGGAGGGAAGGATGGAGCTCTTCAACCCAATTTTCCATTAATTACAGGACAGCTCTTCCAGTCTGGGACTCTGGAGTCTCCCTGGCCACAAAAGTGTCATTTATTATTTAAAATATCCCACCTTGCTGCCATTCCAGGTCTCTCCTGGGCAGCAAGGCATTCCAGAGTCCAGGGAGTGGAAAATTATTCCCTTTCTCTGCTTTTGAGGGAAGGCTCCAGGTCAGGCTCCTGGTGTGGTTGAAGATGTCCCTGCTCAGTCCAGAGGGTTTGGACCAGTTTGAAACCATTCCATGACCCAATGGTTCCCACAGGAATTCTTATGATGATTCATTATGATGCTGGTTGGGGGCAGGGGGCAGAAAATTTCCTTGGAACCTGAATTCCAGGCCCAGGAAGTTGGGTTCAGGATTTCAACACCCACCTTTGGTCCTGGTGCTCCTGGAGGTCCCATCATTCCCTGAAAACAACAGGAAACAGTGAAAGCTCTGATTTTAAACCCCAAATCTCCCCTTCTCTCACCCTTTCCACGTGGATTCCAAGGAAAACCTAAATATTGGAGGAGACTTTGGAGACACTGAACACTCCAGGAGGATTTTAATGCAAATCTCACTGCAAGATTCCCAACCCACCTGCTCTCCTTCTTCCCCCTTCATGCCAGCAGTGCCAGGAATGCCAATTCCTGCCATTCCCTGCAAGCAAAGCACAGAATCCTCAGGAATTCTGATCCCACAGCACCCATCCTTCCTGGATTTCTTCTCCAGAGGTCTTTCTTAGCAAAACAGGATGGGAGAAATTTCCTCTGGAAATGTTTGGCTCTGAGGAGAGCCAGTAAATTCCAGGAATGTTGGGGTATCCCAAACCCTTCCCACAGGTCTACCCTGCTATTCCTCATTTCCCCTCCTGGCCTGAGGGATTCAGGAAATATCCAACCTTTTCTCCCCGTGGTCCAGGCAGGCCAGGAACCCCATGGAGCCCCACAGGGCCTGGCAAACCAGGTTTGCCCTGGAAAGGAAGCAACATCATCAAATCCTTTTTTTTTTTCTCCAGACTGGAAAGGTTTATTTTTAATTCTGCAGGGAAATATTTATCCTGATATGTCCATCTGAGCAGGTAGTTTAAAACTGAGGAATTACAGAGCTGTCTGTGCATTCCCAAATTTCCTTTTCCCTCACAAATGAGTTATGAATCCCTGGCTTTGATGCCTCAGGTTTGAGCTTTTCTATTTTTCAGGTTCTGTGCTGCTTTAGTGTGTGGCTCTGAGCTCCATATTATGGGATGGTGAGCTCTGTGCACAGAGCAGGCAGACAAAACAATTCCTTCTCCAGCTGGGGACCAAGGACAAATGATCCAAATCTCAGGCCCAAGAGCACAAACAACGTGGGCTGAAGAGAGAAAAACAAGAAGGATGGGACTGGATGGGCTAAAGCTGGAATTGGACAATGAACTCCAAGGTGCAAATGGAGCAGAACTGATCAAAGTGCCAGAGCCGTGCCCGGTGTCCATTTTGTGCCCATTTTGGTTCCTCTTGGGTGCAGCCCTGGCTGGGCTCTTGTGCTGCCCAAGGTGGATCCATGGAGGAAACCCTTTGAATAAATCCCTGCTTTATTCTGGAACTCTGCCCAGCCTCTGCTCCAGGGCAGCCCTCACAAGGAAGACAGAGGCTGGGAGCCCACACTGGTCTGGAATGGTGAATCCAGACCCACGGAAAGGGCTGATTTATGGGATATGGCTCTCCAATATGGCAAAAACAACCAAAAAACAGACCCAGGAAGGATAGAAAACCAGCACATGGATGTTATCCTTCAGATTGAGCCATTTCTCACACAGGGAATTCCCAAACCAATCCTGGTGTCTTTTATTCCCATTAATCCTCCATGGACTTTTTCCCTTCTCGTATCTCCCCTTGAACTCAAACTTCCCACACTCTAAACCTCCTTGTGGGATGATTTTTGGGAAGAACCACCCCTTTCCTTGTTTTGGATCTGCTGCCAGTTCAGGCCATTTGCTGTCCCACGCTCTTGATCCACGTTTTTCCCTCCTCTGGATCTGCCCCAGTTTTTCCCTGAGTTCCTGGGAGCACTCACCGGCTCTCCTGTGTCTCCTCTGTCACCTTTGAGGCCACTCCTCCCACGGGGACCCTGCATGAAGCACAGCAAAGTCTCACTCCATGATCCCTTCATGGAATTTTGGGAAGTTTGGAAGCCAGAACTTCCTGGGCAGCTTGGAAATAATGATGGAAAAAAGCTTTTTCATCCTAAAGTGAAAGCTGACCTCAGGTACTCACCCTGATTCCTGAATCCCCTGGTTCACCCTGAAACAGAAAGGACAAGGAGAATTCCCATGGGATGAGCATTTAGGGGCTCCTCACCAAACTTAATCCCAAAAAAATCCTGCAGTCTGACAATCCAAGAGAGCAAAATTCCCACTCCTGCTGGAAGGCAGAGCTTCAGGAGAGGTCTCCAGACACCTCCACCTGCAATATTCGGTGTTGGGTCTCCTTTTCCTGTGGCACATCCCAGAATTGTGCTGCAGACTCACCTTGATGGAGATTCCTGGTGGCCCTGGAGAACCTGGTGGCCCTGGAAGCCCAGGAACCCCCGGCTGCCCCTTCTGTCCCTGCAGCAAGGAAAGGTGGGAGAAGGAGAGGTTTGGGATCTCTCCCAGCCCTTGGGAGGCTGAAGGCTCCCCCACACCTGGGATTTGATACTCACAGGGGGACCAGGAATCACCTCCACTCCTCCCAGGACGTAGCCTGGCTCTCCCTGTGGATAAAGACACCTTGGGAGATCCAGGAGCAGACAGGAAATTGGGTGATTTAGGGGGAATTCCATCAACCCAAAGCACCTGGTACCCAAAACCACTCGGGCTGTGACCTGAGTTTTGTTTGCTGGTGTGGGAAAAAAAAATTGATCCCAAGGGAAAAATGGAAGTTGGCTTTCAGCAGGATCCATTCACTCAGACAGCTCAGGGGGATGCAAGGAAAGAGGAGGAATGGAGAGTGGGAGAAGGGCAGGAAGCTCCTCCTGGGATCTACCCCTAGTAAATATTGAAATATTTTAGTGTCCTAAGTGGGTTAAACCAGGTTTGTTAAAAGGCAGAATGACCCCACCTTCTCCTGCAATTAATTAACTAATTAATTGTGCCCACAAAATGGGATTAGGATTGAGCACTTTTCTCCATAAAGACATAAAATTCCTGAGGAAAACTCCACCAGTTGGTCTGGCAGTGCAGGATTAGGTAGACACAGCTTTAAAATTCCCATTTGCCAAAGATCCCCGTGAAAATGCTTGGAAAAGAGAGGTCACAACAATGAAATTAATTTTTCCCAGTGAAATCCAGGAGTGGAACTCACTCTGTCCCCTTTTGGCCCCGTGGGTCCTGGGTAGCCCGGAGATCCCTGGAATTAAAAATAAATTCTGCCGTATTAAACAGAAAAACACCCCCAAGAGGATGGATGCTGATCCCTGGAAGTGCCCAAGGCCAGGTTGGATGAGATTTGGAGCACCCTGGGATAGTGGGAGGTGTCCCTGCCCATGGAATGAGTTTTAAAGTCCCTTCCAAGTCAAACCAACCTGGGATTTGGAATACTCACAATGTCACCTTGGCTGCCAGGGAGCCCCTGCAAGACAGGACAGAGGGATACTGCTCACATTTCTCTGGAATTACACTTTGGAAAAGTTTGTTAAAACCAATCCATACCATGATTCCAGCAGGACCTGGAGGACCCGGCCGGCCCGGCCTGCCCGGCAGCCCAGGAATGCCGTCCTTCCCTGGGAGACCCTAAAAACATGGAAAAGAACAGTGTGGGGGGGATGGCCTCAGACCTGCAAAGCCAAACAGGTAACACTTGAAAGCATTCCCAAATCCCAGAGCAGTTCCCTTTCCCTGGATTTTCAAAGCCAGCACGGAACAGGAAGAGCAAAACGCCAGCAGAAAAGATCTGAGGGTGATTCTTTGCTCAAACTCTTCCTTGGTCATAATTTGGTTGTATTTACTACCAGAGGGCAGGGATGGATGGGATATTGGAAGGAATTCCTGGCTGGGAGGGGGGGGAGGGGCTGGGATGGAATTCCCAGAGAAGCTGTGGCTGTCCCACCCCTGGAAGTGTCCAAGGCCAGGCTGGACGGGGCTTGGAGTAACCTGGGGTAGTGGAAGGTGTCGAGGTTGGAACTGGATGAGCTTTCAAGTCCCTTCCAAGCCAAACCATTCCAGGATTCCATTTTATGAATCATCCAAGTGGATGATGCTGTGGGGCCATTTCCTTAAGAGCTGGGCTCAATAATCCATGTGGATCCCTTCCAGCTGAGAATATCCTGGGACTCACCCGCTCCCCTTTCTCTCCCTTCGCAGTGTGGGGGTCGTAACCCCTGTGAGCTGTTGAGCCCCTGGAGCTCTTCAACAAAAAAGAGAAAAACAAAATTATCAGGGCATCAATACCCACCAAAGGATGGCAAATAAACCACAGTGACCAGGAAACACAGATGAAAACATTCCTTGGTTTAGGCAAAAAAAAAAAAAAAAAGGAAAAGCAAAGTTGACCATCCAGGAGAATTCTCAGACATTTAAAGTCTGTGCCTATGAGTTTATAATATGAATTTTTAATATATCTGAGTGTTCTGCAGTGGCTTTATCCATCAAAACATTCCCAGCTCTATCCTGGCTTCCCCAGTTCCACTCCCTGGATTTCAAAGGTTTTGCTCTTTAGGGCTGGACAGTGAGGTCAGGATGGGACATGGTGTCCTAAATCCACTCTGAGTCTGCTCTGAAACTTCCCTCAGGGAAGATTTTCCTTGTGCCTGACCCACTCCAAGCTGGATTTACTCCCAGGAGCAGGAACTCACCTTTCCCGGTGGGATTTGGGTTCCTGGAAGCTGAGGATCAGAACAAATGGCTTCTATCAGCTCTTGGAGGATTTGGGGGAAGTCATCGAAGGTGCTGACGTAGAAAACGTTCTGGGGGTTCTGCTGCAGCAAGATCCTGTGGAGCTCCATGGGGTCAGCTCCTGACACCCCCACAGCAATGACACTGAGCCCTGGAATGACATGGATTCCACCACTCCTAATTCTTGGGATCAGAGTTTCCAAACCCCTACCTGGTGAAAGCCTCTGGTGGGATCAGGTAGAAGCCACAAGGAAGTCACCTGGAGCTGGGTGTGAGTTACAGCAAACCAAGACAAGTTGGGAAGAGAGAAAGGAAAGGATAAAGGAGGGGAGGAACCAACAGTGCCCTCAAAGTGACTCCTCACACAGTGAACCACCCTCAACCCCCTGGAAATCCATGGAGAACCAAGGGAAACCCAACTGGGCAGCCTCAAACCTCTGTTAATCCATGGAGAACCAAGGGAAACCCAACTGGGCAGCCTCGAACCTCTGTTAATCCATGGAGAACCAAGGAAAACCCAACAGGGCAACCTCAAACCTCTGTTAATCCATGGAGAACCAAGGAAAACACAACAGGGCAACCTCAAACCTCTGGAAATTCATGGAGAACCAAGAGAAACACAACGGGGCAACATCAGCCTCCTGGAAAATAATGGAGAGCTGAGGGAAACCCAACTGGGCAACCTCAAACCCCTGGAAATTCATGGAGAACCAAGGAAAATACAATGGGGCAACATCAACCTCCTGGAAATTCATGGAGAACCAAGGGAAACCCAACTGGGCAACCTCAAACCTCTGTTAATTCATGGAGAACCAACGAAAACCCAACTGGGCAATCTCAAACCCATGGAAATCCATGGAGAACCAAGGAAAACACAACGGGGCAACCTCAAACCTCTGGAAATTCACGGTGAACCAAGGAAAACACAATGGGGTAACCTCAACCTCCTCGAAATTCATAGAGAACCAAGGGAAACACAACTGGGCAACCTCAAACTCCTGGATTATTTGTAGAGAACTGTGGAAACAAAATGGGGCAACCTGAAACCTCTGTTAATGAATGGAGAACCATGGAAACAAAACTGGGCAACACCAACCTCCTGGAAATTCATGGAGAACCAATGAAAACACAACAGGGTAACCTCAAACCTCTGGAAATTCATGGAGAACCAAGAGAAACACAATGGGGCAACATCAACCTCCTGGAAAATAATGGAGAGGTGAGGGAAACCCAACTGGGCAACCTCAAACCCCTGGAAATTCATGGAGAACCAAGGGAAACAAAACTGGGCAACCTCAAACCTCTGTTAATTCATGGAGAACCAAGAGAAACACAACAGGGTAACCTCAAACCCCTGGAAATTCATGGAGAAACAATGAAAACCCAACTGGGCAACCTCAAACCCCTGGAAATTCATGGAGAACCAAGGGAAACAAAACAGGGTAACCTCAACCTCCTGGAAATTCATGGAGAAACAATGAAAACCCAACTGGGCAACCTCAAACCCCTGGAAATTCATGGAGAACCAAGGGAAACCCAACTGGGCAACCTCAAACCCCTGGAAATTCATGGAGAACCGAGGGAAACCCAACTGGGAACTCCTACCCAAAGCATGGGCTGCTCTGGCTGGGGCCAGCACATCATCCTGGGATTGTCCATCGGTCACGAGCACCAGGATGTGAGGAAATCCTGGTCTCATCCCTCTGGAGGGCTGGAATAATTCCTTTAGCACGTAGGATATGGCACGGCCTGAACAGAGAGAGAAAGGGTGGGAATCTGGATTAATTCCACAGGTTTGGACTCTGGATCTCCTTCCACGGGTGGAGGAGGAAGGGAATTGCTCATAAGTGGAAAGCCCAGGGCATAGGACAATGCCTTTTGAAGGATAACAGCAGGAAATCACCTTGGCTGGAATGGTTCTGGTGGAATCAGCAGGTAGTTTTGGAAAAGGGGAACCAAAATATTCAGAAAATTGAAGCATTTTTCTTACATTTCTGGAAAAAAAATCCACGAAATTCCCATTTCCAAATGTCTTTGGAAAGACCATGAAAGGTTCACAAAGAAATCTCCCATGGATTGAAATGGTCAAGAAGCTCCAAAACACTATGGCAAGATTCCTACATGGAGTAAAATGTCTTTATTGACACAAACTCCATAAAAAGAAGGATTAGAGGCAAGATTAGCCAGGAATTTCCAGCTTGACCAGTTCCATGCATTCTTTCCCTAAGCAATTCCATGGATTTTGACAAAAAATTCCTGCATTTTGACTATCCCTAGGTTTTTTGTGCTCTTGTCCAATACCACTGAGGCAGGATGACGGATTTGGGTGCCTCAAATGTGAAGAATTCATTGAAAAATCACAAAACTACAGAATATTCCAAGTTGGAAAGGATCCACAAGGATCATCGAGTCCAATTCCTGAATGGCCCATAGTGGGATCAAATCTTAGAGTTACTGGCACCAGGTCCCAACCAACTGGGCTAAATGATTAAATTAAAATTAATCATCTTTAATTTACCATTCCTGGTTATGTTCCTCTAGGGAATCAGGTATTCCCAGTGTCCAGCTGGGAATGAGCACATGGAAAGTGTCATCCCTCTCTGAGCTTTTGAAATGAGACAAAATATCTGGATTTCTGGGATGCAACAATGCTTCAAATCAGCCATCCTCATGTTTATGGTGCTAAAAACCTCCCTCAAGTGCAGGCAAAATCATAAAATAATGAGGAAAACCCAGGGGAAAAAACAGGACATGGATAAAGCACCAAGAGGTTGGAAAAACCACTCTGGAAAATCAAATTTAATCCGCTCTCAAATTTAAAACAACTTTGAGCACAACGTTCCCACCAAGGAAATGGCTCCAAACCACTCAGAGAAATGTTTTCCTTGGCTCCCAGGTTCTGTCCTGGGCCAGAAGGATCATCCCAGGTGTCCAGGTCCCCTCCCAGACCTGTTTTGGTGTTGCCTCCGGAGTAGCTCAGCCCTCTGATGGCTCCGAGGGCTCCGTTGCGGTCGCGGTGTTGGTTGAAGTGAAAAGCTGCCCTGGGCTCCTCGCTGTACTGAGCAACAGCAACCTGCCAAAAACAGGGACTAAAATCTCAGGTATGTGTTGACCCAGGGTAACTTCATCATTCACCTAAAATCTCCATGCAGAGTCCAAGAAATTCCCATTTCCTGCTCAACTTAAACCGAGCTCCGTAACTCTCCCTTCCTCATTGGAATATGACATTAATTAAATAAATGACCCCAAATAAATGAGGAACTGAGTCTTCCCATTGGCTTTGCTGTCATTAAATCCTTCATCGGCCCTGGAGGTGATTCCCAGCATGACCTGGGGCTTTGGTTCTCTGTTTGTTGGAGGATGGAGCTGCTGGGACATCCTGCAATTCCCACTTGGATCCATACCTGGATTCCCCACCATCTACACTCCGGATTTCCAACAATTCCCCACTCTGGATTCCCAACTATTCTCCCTCTGGATTCCCAACCATTCCCACTCTGTTTTTTCCACCATTTCCACTCTGGATTCCCAGCAAAGGATCCACAAGGATCATCGCAATTTCCCATTCTGGATTCCCAACCATTCTCCCTCTCAATTTCCAATAATTTTCACACTGAATTTCTCACCATTCTCACTCTGGATTTCCAACCATCCCCACTCTGGATTCCCAACCATCCCCACTCTGGATTCCCAACCGTTCTCACTCTGGATTCCCAACCATCCCCACTCTGGATTTCCCATCACTCCCACTCTGGATTCCCAACTGCTCTCACTCTGGATTTCCCACCATCCCCACTCTGGATTTCTAACTGTTGTCTGTCTGGATTCCCAACCACCCCACTCTGGATTCCCAGTAATTCCCAGGCTGGATTCCCAACCATCCCCACTCTGGATTCCCAACCATCCCCACTCTGGATTCCCAATAATTCCCAGTCTGGATTCCCAACCATCCCCACTCTGGATTTCCCACCATCCCCACTCTGGATTTCTAACTGTTGTCTGTCTGGATTCCCAACCACCCCACTCTGGATTCCCAGTAATTCCCAGGCTGGATTCCCAACCATCCCCACTCTGGATTCCCAATAATTCCCAGTCTGGATTTCCAACCGTCCCCACTCCGGATGGGGTCAGAAATGGGATCTGAGAGGGCAATATGCACCCAACAGATCTCTGGGCTAACCTAGACAGCATTTCAGGTGTGGAATTTGCTTTATTCCTGATGATTCAGTCTTGGAAAAATAACCAAGAAATGGAAATCTATTTAAATGGAAAAGCTGGCATTGAGGAGACTTTAATTCCCGTATTTTTTGTTCCACACAGGTCTTTCCCTGGTCTTTCTGCTGCACAGCTCCTGGGTGAGCAGACTCTGCTCCAGGCAGGGCTGAGCAGAAAGAGAACACAGAAGAAAAAGAACTTCAGGAAATGGAATAAGAAAATCTTGCCTGTGTCCCTTCAGGCCCAATCTTGGGGAAATAGGAAACGATCCTGAAGAGGAAATCCTTCACTTTGTTGAAGCTGCTCTGGCCGATACTCGAGGATTCATCCACCAGGAACCCAACGTCTGCCTTGAGCTTCCCGCAAACTGCAGAGGGAAGAGAGGAATTCTGTAAACTGAGGGGTCCTAAAGCAGAATCCTGGGGTCTTGTGTGTTCAGAGCAACAAAACGAACCCCAAACCTCTTGTGATGCCAATTTTTGGGTGAGCAGCAGCACCTTCACCCCTCAGGGCAGTGCTGAGGCCTTCACTGCATTTGTGCGGTTTGGGCCTTCCCTGACATTGTCCACTCTTGTTATTCAGGGAATTAAGACCGGTTTTAGCTCCTGGGATCAGAGAAAATCTTGGCCTCTGGAAGCTTTGATTACTTCTACATCATCATCATCATCATCATCATCACCATCACCATGCCCACACTCACTTGGCCCAGGCAGGGTTGTCAGCGGTGCCGACACCGTGCTGGTCCATACTGGGGGCTCTGGGGGCTTTGTGCTGGTCCATACTGGGAGAGGAGTGGTCCCCACACCCCTGGGAGATCCAGATGGAGATTTCCTGGTATCCAACGGAGCAGGAGCCACTGGAGCAGTTGGTGACTCCTTGGGAGCTCCTGCTGTAGGACCCAAACAGAAAAGGTGAATTTTAAACCTCTTTTAGCCACGATGTCACCCTCCAGCAAAGAGAAAAAGGGTAGAAAACCCAAAAATCAGCCTCAAGGGCAGTTTTCCCTGGAAAATCCAGGTCTCCATCCTTCCTACCTGTTTGTCCAAGGAGCGTTGTCTCCGGTCCCTCCGAGTCTCCAAACATTGGTTTTATGGAAAACAAATAAATTTCCTTGGAGCTCAGCCCTGTCACTCGATGGGATCGGGAAGCTGCTGGTAACAATTCCTGGGAAAGAGCAGGAGCTGTGGAAAACAGGAGAAACATGACTGGGAGGCAGAAAAACACAGAGTAATTCCCATTTCAGTGGCATCACTGTTGGCAAACAGGAATTTGGGGATGAGATGATTCCCGGGATTTGGAGAAGAGGAAAAAGTAAATAATTTACAAAGTGCAATGGTGAGGTCCTAAACCAGATGAAATGAGGTGATCTTATGCATTAAAAATGAGATGAGGTTGATTTTGTGCATTAAAAATAAAAGATATTTGGAATTAAATAGTATATTTAAAAATAAAAAATATTTGGAATTTATGCAAAAATTTAGGGAATTTGGTGCAAGTGATGGTCAAGGCTGAGAGACCAATTTCTATCCAGTGGCTCTTATGGATGGAAATAAGATTATTTTTTGGGAATGAATGGAAAGTTTGATGAAAATAAAATCAAACTTGACTGAGAAATTCAGTTGTACAGAATTCATCACTTTGATTTAAAATGATAGGGAAAGAAAAGTCATAATAATGGTTGACATTTCCTAAGTGCTTTCCTTTAGAAATAATAAATGATGAATTTGACACAGTTCAAAGTGGAATTAGTACTTTTTTTATTCTGAAATAACATTTTACTTTAAAAAATCACCCAAAAAGCTCAGTTTGTATGGCAAAAAATAAAATCAGTGCAAATAATCTGCTCCACTGTCATCAACTCATAGAACTAATGTTGGAAAAGATCAAATCCAGTTGGTTGCTCTCAATTTTCCACAAAAATTTTTGTAAGGGAGGGTTTTCCTCCTTTAAATAAAATAGTAAAATCCCTCTTGAAATTTGACTTAAACTCTTGTGCTTCTTTCTTTTTGGGAAGTTGAGTCAAAATAGCCATAATTGGTTAATTTTGTCTGATCCACAGGTGGAATGATCCCAAGTGGAATAGAAAAGGATTCAATTTTTTGGCTGGATGGAGTCAGCAGGGAAAAGAGCATTAAATGAGCTTAAAAAGGAGCAAGGAAAATGTGTTATAAAATAGTGTTCATGTAGGAAAAATATAGAGTTGTGTGGAGGAAAATTAATCAAAACAAAAAATAAGGACCAAATTTTTTCACATTATTTTTTGCTTTTCTACACCAATGTTGGCAGTTGGGATAATTAACCAGGAAAAAATTGGAATTACTCACTCAAGAGCAGAAATTGTATCCTATGGAGAAGTGGGGTCAGGATTGATCTGCTGGTGATGGGAAATCAATATTTATAAACCCATTCCAGCAGGATCGATGGAGGGAGGGCCATGGGATTATCCATTCCTGATTCCCAGACAACTCTGAAATCAGGGATTTCTGAATCCTTCCAGATCAATATTTGAACAGCACAGCACAGGAAGGGGAACAGTTGCTTTAGAGCACTAAAATCACCCCAGATATCCAAAGGTTCCATTCCCAAACCACTTTTCCATAATATTTATCCCAAAAAAATGGGACAGTTCATCCTGAGTGACACAACTTGCAAGTATGGAGCTGCCAATCCTGAAATACTCTTAAAATTGAAAAAAAAAAAA
>VWZP01006695.1:49740-65374 GCA_013396995.1 Dicaeum eximium | reverse complement strand
AAAAAAAAAAAAAAAAGCTCCTGGTAGCTCCCAGAGCACTGCAGGGAGCACCAGGAATTCTGTTGGATTTGGTTTCTTTATTGACTTTGGACATGAACTGATCCTAGAAAAAAGTTTGTGGTTGAAGCCACAGGGACAGGAAACTCCAAATTCAAAGAGGATTTTAGTCCAGTCCAGGAAAAAATCCTGGAGTTGGTGCTTTAAAGGGGCAAATCCTGAAAAGCCAAATCAATTGGGAAAAGGAATGGTGATTGAGGAATTGATTAAGGAATTTTTAAAAGCTCTTCACAGTAGAGCAGAGATTTGAAACAGATAAAAATGAGGTTTTATGGATGACAAAAATCCACCTTTTTTGGTGGATTTGATGGACAGGAAGGGACACAGACAATGCCAAAATTCCTTTTTCCTGAGCTATTCCCACCCCTCCTGCTTTTCTTCCCCCAGGAATTTTGCAACGACCAAAAGGGACATTTTGTGAGCCTCCTCCAGCTCCCATTTTTCCCTCTTTTTCAGCCAAATGGAGAAGCTGAGATGAAGGAACCCATGGAAATCCCCAGGGTTCTCCTGCTCAGCCAGATCCAGAGGAGTTCAGGAGATGGATCAGGGTTTTCTTCTGGCACCTGCTGGGTTTTTGGGTGGTCCCAGCAAGAATGGGAACCCAACCCCTGGGCCCTTTGGAGGGGGTTCCCTGCTGAGTTCTTTTCCAAGGATGAAGAAGGAGCAGGACTCTCTTTCTCTTGGTCTTCAGGTTTTTGTTTATTCTTATCTTAAGTNCAATAACTTTGTGCCACCAGTGCTACAGAAAATGGAGCTGAAGAGGGACAAGAAGGAAGAAGGGACAACACCCAAAATCCTCCACTTGTCTCCTGTTCACTCTCATATTAAAATCCTAAAACCCTAAATTCTTCACTCTGTGATAAACTATCACTGCTATCTAATTCACATCTGAGTGCTCTAACTCATCCCAAAGTTTTGGCAATTTTTTCCAGGGACGAAGGTTAAAAGCAGAGTTCTGCTGAGGGTCAGGGCTTCCTGAAACAGGCAGAGAGACATTCTCTGTGCCCTGGATTCCAACAGGCACCAAACCTTACCTGAGGACAATCCCCACGCCAGTAAATACAGGGATGCTCCAGGAACAGCATCCCAGGACAGCAAAACGCTGGAATCTGTGGCCTCCTGCACGGTGAATTCCGTCACTTTGGGCAAATCCACTGTTGGAAAAGCAAGGAACAAAGCTTAGGGGCTGGAAGCAGCTCTGGGGACATTTCTGTCTCCCAAACTCCATGGTTCTGGTGAGAGGAAGGAGCTCCTCCAGCACTTCAGGTGTTTTCCAAGAAGCTGAATCAGACCAGGTTCTCATTTGGTGGGAATTGGTGGAAATTTTGCCAAATCTTCAGTCTGGACTCTAAACTGACTGAAATTTGAGTTTTTGGGATGGGTAGTGAAGTTTTCCCTGTGATTTTTTTTTCCCAGATGCTTCCTGATATCCCAGTGTTGGCTCCACAATCCTGACTTGCACCTCTGATCTCAAACCTGCCCATTTTGGCACAACTCATGAGGGATGTTGGCCTTTACCTGCTGGAAATAGTCAGGATATTGCATAAAGAGGGAATTCCACGATAATGTGCCACAAAAATGGGGATTATTGGCAGGGGAAGACAGAGAAATCCCAATATTCCTCAGTAATAAGAAGAAAGGATCAATGTCTGTTTTTTTGGTGGGATCTGAGAAGAAAAAGGCCGGGTTGGACGGGGCTTGAACAAACTGGTCTATGGAAGGTGTTGGAAGTGGATGATCTTCAAGGCCCCTTCCAACCCAAAACATTCTGGAATTCCAGGAATAAGGTGTCCATCAACCAAACCTGCTCTTTTTCTTTCTCTCCCCTATGGAGATGCTCTTATCCCAGTCCATGAATCCCACACTCACAGGTTTTGGCCGTGAGGACCGTGGGGATTCCCTCCTGTGCCTTCCCCACTGCAGACACGGAGATGGTGTAGGTGGTGTTGTCCTTCAGGTTGGGAATCGCGAAGAAAACGGCCTCTGCCGGGACCAGCTGGGAGGATTCCGAGGCACCTGAGAGGAGAGATCCCAAAAAACCCTCGGTGTCCATGGAAAGGCAAGGGTAACACTCATTGTTACAGCAGCTTCACACACATCTGACAGGACCTGGCCACGGAGGACAGTCAGGAACTCATTTTGCCCACGGGGAAACTGAGGCACAGGCAGCGGAGAGATCCGGTCACAAACGTGGAAAGGAATTAATTATTGGAATTCCCAAATCCAAACTATATTTTTATCCTTGGTAAGAGCCTAAAGCTTAGCTTAGGGCTCATTTAGACATTGAAGTCCCACCTACCCCGACCACCTATGGAAAAAGAAATTTCCTGAGCCCAACTCCCCATTTTTGTGGGCTCCTTGTGCTCCCTGACCAATGGATTGGGATTCTTACCATTGGATGGCTCCCAGGATATTTTGTAGTGATTTATCCCAGGAAGCTTTTTCCAAGCCAGCTTCAAAGTGTTTACACCAGTGTCGGTAACCCTCAGGTCCTGGATGGTCGGGATGGGGTTGGAATCTCCAGAAGGAGCTGGAAAAATAAACCAGGATAAGATTTCAGCTCAGTCCCAGAGCAGCACCATGGCTTCAAGCTGTGGTGGAGGAGAAAAATTTGGGCATTCATTCAATATCTGCTTTCCAAACATTATCCAGGATGCCAGGCTGAAATTCCTAATGGATCCATGGATTCCAAGCTGAGGAATCTCATCCACATCTCTCACCACCCACACCAAACTGGTGACACACAGAGGGACATGAAAAGAGCTCCAAGAGAGGATGGATCATGCAGACAATTTCATCCAGATCATCCAGACATCTTCAAATTCCATGAAAACCTCATTGAGATGGACTCAGGCAAAAAAGACACTGAAAGGAGCCAGAACTCCGTGTTGGAAGAGGCAGAGGGACAATCCAAGAATTCCCAAAACCTCAAGAGTGAAGGCTGGGGAGTGACCCTGGGTGGTGCCTGAGGAGAGGCTCCTGCATTCCTGAGGTGGTTGTGGATAAATAGCTCTGGGAATTGCGTTGATAAATCCAGGGCTGTCCAACGTGCCAGAAGGACGTGTCCACTCCCTCCCATGGGAACACCAATGGATTATTGCCACCAGCAGTGAGGGCTGCTCCTGCCTCCACCATCCACAGGATATCCTGAGTTGGATCCACCAGGATCATGGAGTCCAGCTCTTAAATGGATGAACACGAGGACTGAACCAGAACTTTGGTGTTTTCATCACCAGGCTCTGACCAGCTGAGCCAATCCCACGCCCAAGACCAATCCAAGCTTTGCATCCCAACTCAAGGAGGGCTTTTCCCTAAGCAGGACTTACCTGTGTGGTGAGTCAGGGTCACCTCGGGCCCCTCGGTCCTGCTGAACACGGCCCGGACACCGACCCTGTACAGGGTGTTGGGCACCAGGTGCTCGATCCGATGAGCCAACACTCTGCTGCCCAGGTACCGAGTCCTGGCAACTCGTTTTCCTGGGAAAACAGGGATGTTTCAGAGCCTGGAGCTCACTTCCTTCCTCCAAAGGAAATTGCTGCGCTGCTGTCCCAGAGCTCTGGGGATTATCTCCGTAATAAACAAAACCATGAAAACAAGAGGAGGAGCCATCACCAACAGGACCAAGTTTCCCAGCTGTGGGATCTCTTTTCTACCCCCAGGAGCGGCTCAGGAATTCGGGAAGGTGCCTGGAATGTCGTTTCCCTGCTCACCTTTGCCTGCTCCCACGGGGCTCCAGGTGAGTTTGAATTTGGTGGCAGCAGCTGTGGCACTCCAGGCCAAGGACAGGCTGGTGCTGGTGTGGGACATCACCTTGAAGTTGGAGACAGATCCCAGAGGAGCTGCAGGATGGGGACAACATCAGGAGTGTCCTGATTCCTGCCCGAAGGCTCATCATTGACACGTTAATGAGTCAAAATTATATCAAAGGGTTAAAAATGGCATCTTTGTTTATCCTTGGTGTGTCCTCATCCTCATCTGGAGAGACAGCACTCCTTGAGGTCATCAAGGAGCACATCCTGCCCTAGATCCAGTGGGAGCAAGGCCAGGACAGGCCAGAGTGATGGGGACAGCAGCAGGAGTGTCCTGATTCCTGCCCGAAGGCTCATCATTGATATGTTAATGAGTCAAATTTACATTGAAGGGTTAAAAATGGTGTCTTTGCTTATCCTTGGTGTCTCCTCATCCTCACCTGGAGAGACAGCACTCCCTGAGGTCATCAAGGAGCACGTTCTGCCCAGATCCAGTAGGAGCAAAGCCAGGCCAGGCAGTTCAGGGATCCATGGAGTCAGGAGATCCATGTCCCAGGTGAAACACCCACCCAGAGCTCTCACGGCTGCAGAATATTCCCTGTTCTCTTCCTCATAAGGGTCAGACCATTTTCTCCAGTGTGGTATTCCAGAGTTTCCAGTCACCTGCTGCCACTTCAGAAGCTCTTCCAAGAATCCACCTCTGCTTTTGGATCAGCAGTGCTGCCTCTCCCCAGCTGCCAGGGCAGCAGCCCAGAAGTTGGAGGGAGAGGGACAAGGTTTGTCCATCAGCTTTCCCTATTTTACACAAAGGATTTGCATCTGCTGCCTCTTGTCCAGGGAATCTGATCTCCCAGATGGATTCCTTTGGAATGATGGAATACTTTGAGGCAGGAGACAGCCCTTATCACCAAGCAAAAAGGACTGCACTAGGATCTTACCCCTTAACCCTTATCTTCCTGTGGCTTCCTACAGCAGATTCTACCCAGATTTCCTATTCTTCAGATTTTTTTGGATGGATTCTTACAATGTTAAGGACTTAATGCTGGTGTGAATTTTGGGATACCTGGAAGCTCAGTGAGTGCAGATTGGGCACTCCTCCACTAGGGAGGGACTTTGGATAAGGGAGAGTGCCTTTAAACTGAACTGAGAGCAGGTTGAGGTTGGAGTTTGGGAAGGAATTCCTGGCTGTGAGGGTGGGGAGGCCCTGGCACAGGTTTCCCAGAGAAGCTGCAGCTGCTCCATCCCTGGAAGTGTCCAAGGGCAGATTGGATGGGGCTTGGAGCAACCTGGGATAGTGGTAGGTGTTGGAACAAGATGGGCTTCCAAGCCTTCCAAACCTTCCAACCTTTCCAACTCTTCCAACCCTTTCAACTCTTTCAACCTTTCCAACCTTTCCAAACCTTCCAACCTTTCCAACCTTTCCAACTCTTCCAACCTTTCCAACTCTTCCAACCTTTCCNGGATACCTGGAAGCTCAGTGAGTGCAGATTGGGCACTCCTCCACTAGGGAGGGACTTTGGATAAGGGAGAGTGCCTTTAAACTGAACTGAGAGCAGGTTGAGGTTGGAGTTTGGGAAGGAATTCCTGGCTGTGAGGGTGGGGAGGCCCTGGCACAGGTTTCCCAGAGAAGCTGCAGCTGCTCCATCCCTGGAAGTGTCCAAGGGCAGATTGGATGGGGCTTGGAGCAACCTGGGATAGTGGTAGGTGTTGGAACAAGATGGGCTTCCAAGCCTTCCAAACCTTCCAACCTTTCCAACTCTTCCAACCCTTTCAACTCTTTCAACCTTTCCAAACCTTCCAACTCTTCCAACCTTTCCAACTCTTCCAACTTTTCCAAACTTTCCAACTCTTCCAACCTCTCCAACTCTTCCAACCCTTCCAACTCTTCCAACCTTTCCAAACTTTCCAACTCTTCCAACCCTTCCAACCTCTCCAACTCTTCCAACCTCTCCAACTCTTCCAATTCTTTCAACCTTTCCAAACCTTCCAACTCTTCCAACCTTTCCAAACCTTCCAACTCTTCCAACCTTTCCAAACCTTCCAACTCTTCCAAACTTTCCAACTCTTCCAACGCTTCCAACTCTTTTCCTCAACCAATCTGGGACCTTATGAACCCGAATCTCTTCCCAAGTCCAGAGCACAGGAACAGACCCGGTCAGGGATATGCAAGGTCGAACCAGGTACACAGAGGTTGCGTTCTGTAGTAGCTACTCCACCCCCCACCCGCACTCACCTGTCCTGGCCGAGGTGGTGATCCCGGGGCCCTCCCCGGAGCCGAAGAGCACGGACAGGGAAATCACGTACTCGGTGTCAGGGGCCAGGCTGCGGAGCTGGTGGGACGTCACCGACCTGCTGAGGGCCAGGTGACGGGGACGGTCCTTGCCAAAGAATTCTTTGGAAGAGAAAATAAAACAGAAGAGGAGAAAGAGTCTGGAGAGCAGCTCTGTGGCATCCTGGGAAATCCACCGCCTTCCCTCTGCTGTTCCAGGACAATTCAGGAGGAATTTTCTCATGGAAAGGGTGGTCAGGCATTGGAAGGGGCCGCCCAGGGAGGTTTGGAGTGCCCATCCCTGGAGGTGTCCAAGGAATGACTGGATGTGGAACTTCCATCACAAGGTGGGGACTGGGCACAGGTTGGACTTGGAGGTCTTTTCCAAGCTCAGTGATGCTGGGATTCCATGCGTTCACCGAGGCGAGGGAGAGTTTTCCTGTGGTTATTTATTTTGGAATTTTAATACCTAACTGATCCAAACCAGTTGAGAGGAATGGAATCCAAACCATCCCACATCCAGGGACCACGGGAATCTGGGAATGTGCCCTGTCTCCTTCCTGGGGACTCACTCTCTGTTGGGCTGGGGCCAGGTTGGTACCTCGGGGCCAGGAATAATCCCTGGCTTCAGTTCACGCTCTGGAATTGTGGGAGAGACTGCTTGGAGCAGTTAATGAGCTGGACCTGCCCTACTCCCAGCACTCCTGAGGTTCTCCCATTCCAGGGAGAGCAGAGGTGGATCTCACCTGGCGTCGGACCCCAGGCCACCCTGTAGCCGGTGGCTCCCATGACCGAATCCCAGGACACCAGGAGGCTGTTGATGGAAATCTCGCTCACCTTCAGCATCTGGACAGTGCTGGATGCCACTGCAAGAGAGAAGAGTTGCCCGGTTCCATTGAGGTCCCAACAGCTTCAAAGAGGTCCCCAAACCCAACGACGCGGAGAAGCGACAGAAGTGACACCAACTCTGTGCCAGCACCCCCCATGTCTGCATGGGCTGAATGCCACCCCTGCTGCAGGACACTCACCTGTGGTGGCTTTGCCAGTCACCACCGGTCCCTCGATGTCCCCAAAGATGGGGTTGATGGTCACTGTGTGCTCCATGCCCGGCTCCAGCCCCTGGATCATGTAGTAGCTGTAGGAGCTGCCGAGGGTCACGTCCTGGACGCTGCCCTCTGTGAAGGGAAACGGCGTCCCCTGGCTCAGCCCAGCCCCCCCGTGGCACACCGGGACCACCCCGGGTGGGTGCAGGTGGGAAGAGTCTACATCCACCTGGGAAGAGCTCAGGGATCACTGAGGCAACACATGGATTTGCAAAGCAAAGGGAACAATCCAGGAAAACCCCAAACTGGGCATGTTGGGGTCTGGGAGTGATGCTATAAAAGGGTCCATACCCTGCCCAGCCCTGAGTAACCCCGTGCTGGAGTCATCCTGCCTTCCCTACAGCGATGCCCCAAAACCCAGTTTTAACGTCCTTGTTGTGGGCTAAACCCAGCTCAGCTAAACGTGTCCAGCAGGAGAAGAGTTAAAACCAAATTCCTGTGGATCCACCCCTGATTCCCAGGGGCAGGGAGGTGCAGGCAGCGGGATGTAGAGGAAAACCTCTGAAAGAGGGAAAATGTCTTTTCCAGTTTGGTCACTGGATGGTGCCACGTCCCCATTTTCTGTTCCGGCAGCACCCGGAGCCCCATCCCCACCCTTTTCCCACCGCTCTCCACATCCCCCATCTCCAGTTTGTGTTCATCTAAACTCGGTTTTAAAAGTCAGATGAGGAAAACCAAACCCCTCCCGTGCTTGGGACAGGCAGCAGGGTCTGGATTCCATCACTACCTCCCTAATCCTGGGATGGGATGGAGTGTGGGAAGAGGACCCAGAGGCCAGGGGGGGCTGCCCTTGGGATTTTTCCACCCCTGGAATTCAGGGTGGAGATGATGTGGTTGTCCCATTGTCCCCACTCCCAGACCGAGCTCCATTCCTAGCTGGGATATTGGGCACAGCCTGAGCAAACTGCTGAGTTTTGGGTTCATTACAAAGCCATAAAAGCTGGTTTATGTCTTCCCTGTGAAGATTTTTCCCTCCTGGTGACCTTTGGAGCTGTCCTCCCACAAATCCCACCCTTTCCTGGTGGGAGATGTCTCCTTTCATCATGACCAGGGGAGCTGAGGGAGAGGAAAATGTGGTTTTTGTTCAAAGCCTGGGACAGAGTCCAGGTGTCCTGACATCCCTGAGCCCCAGAAACATCCATCTCCCAAGGTCAAAATCTGCCACTGGAAGTGGCAAAGAAATTCCATACTGGAATTTCTTTGGGTTCAGGGCAGGGGAAAAGCTCCAGCTGCAAAGGTTGATCTGTCTCAGAACTCCCAAATTTGCCTAAAAATGAGGATTCTGGGAGATGCAGCCTGGTTTTAGTGCTGCAGAGAGAAAAGCCATGAGCACAGGCACTTCCAGGCTGCCCCCCTAAAAACCACTTAGTCCCTCAGAAAAGGGGTGACCCCAAATACTCAGGGGCTGTGCAGCTTTGCTGGGAGGGTTTTCCCAGCTCCTCTCAGCTATTCCAAGGCTCCTCATGTCCAGTAAATCCATGGAATACTAATTCCATGTAACAAGGCTGGATATCCACCAGCCTGCTTCATGCAGAGCCACAGCAGGAATTTTTGTGTCCATGGCAGAGAAAACTCCGCCGGTCACAGACCCCAAAAAAACCCCAATTCCCTCTGGACAAAGACAGAATCCAATCCAATCCAAAGGGCATCCAACACCTTGGGAATCTCACAGCTCCCATATTTCCCATATTTCATATTTCCACACACCCCCATCCCTGTCCATACCTGCTGATGTCCAGGTGAGCCTGAATCCCACCCCTGTCCAAACCTGCTGATGTCCAGGTGAGCCTGAATCCCATCCCTGTCCAAACCTGCTGCCCTGTCCAAACCTGCTGATGTCCAGGTGAGCCTGGATCCCATCCCTGTCCATACCTGCTGATGTCCAGGTGAGCCTGGATCCCATCCCTGTCCATACCTGCTGATGTCCAGGTGAGCCTGTATCCCGTTGCTCCCCGGACAGGGCTCCACCGGGCCTGGAGCGTGTCTGTGGTCTCGTTCTGCAGCAAGAGTTTTTCCACAGGCAGGAGCTTCACTGGAAGCAGGAGAGGGAAGAAAATTTTGAGAGCATCCACTTGGGAGTGGAGGACTTTGCTGGCTGTCCATGAATGTTCCTCCAGCTCAGCTGGGTGAAGGGAACATCTGAAAGGAGGTGGCAAGGTGGGACAGGGCTCTGCTCCCACGGAATGAGGGACAGGACAAGAGGGAATGGCATCAAGCTGTGCCAGGGGAGGTTTAGGTTGGATATTGGGAAAAACTTCTTCATGGAAAAGGTGGTCAGGCATTGGAAGAGCTGCCCAGGGCAGTGGTGGAGTCACATCCCTGGAGGGATTTCAAAGCCATCTGGGGACATGGCAGTGCTGGGGATGGTTGGATTCAAGGATCTCAGAGGGTTTTTCCAGCTTTAATGATTCCATGAGAGGGATTTCCAGGAGCTCCTGCCCAGGGGCTGAAGGCACCTCATAAACCAGAGGTAAAACAACCCAACCTGTGACTGTCAGGACCAAACATCTCCAAGCACCAACCCTGTGACGCGTAGGTGCAAAACAGGAGGGAAAATGATCTCCCACATTCCCCTGAACTGCAAGATGGTATTGAGGATGTCCATGTCCGTGAGGGAAGCGTTAGGATGGAATTGGGAAGGTCTTGGTGCACGAGGCCACCAGCTCTGAGGTGGGGACACAACAGCTGGGGACAAGAGGGACCAAGCAGGGGGTGGCAGCTCTTACGTGTCCTCCCCAGAGCAGCCACGGGCTGGCTGGGGCCCTCGGGATACACGGCGTAGATGCTGACGCTGTATTCCCTGTCCTCCTCCAAGTTCTCCAGCACGTGGGAAGAGACATCGGCCCGCAGGATCTGCTCAAGGGTCACCCCGGGCTTGTTGGCTGCAAAACCAAGGGGAAAAGGGATGGTGAAGCCTTTCCACGAGGCTAAATCCCACACCGAGGTCTTCACACCATGGAGATGGCTCAGGGGCGTGGTTGGAGTCTCCCAATCCATGTGGTGCTGCTTGGAATTCTGGCTGTGCTGTCCCAGCCCTAAGATCCCACAGAGGGGAGTGGGAGGCATCCAAAACTCATCCCAAATCCCCACCAGAGCAGGCACTTGAGTGGGAAAAACATCTGGATGTGCCAGGGCAAACAAGGAGTTCATGGCATGATCCTCAGCTTGTTCTTCCAAGGAAAAGTCCTTCCAAGGACTCTCCTCTATCCTGGATGAACTACAATATTTGGAAAAGTTTATCCTGGACTCTTTCCAGAGTCATGCCAGGAGCTGACAGCACCTTCCCTGTCCTGGGATCACTGCTCCTTTTAAAGGAAACGCCAAGAAAAAATAAGAAAAATCAATTTAAAAATTATTAAAAATAATAAAATAAATTAAAAATCAATAAAACTCACCCCTGGGGATGTAGATCTTGTAGCCCTCCAGTTTGCCCAGGGGAGGTGTCCAAGCCACCTTCAGGCTGAAAAGTCCTTCTTCTATCACACGGAAATTGGTGACTGGAGGCACAGGAGCTTTGGGGACACAAAAATAGGGCAGAAATGGAGGTGGCAGTGCCAGAATAATGGAAAAGATCCTTGGAAAATCTTTGTCTTCAGGGACAGAGAGACACAAAGAGGAGAAGCATCAACTCTCCCTTAAAACCAACAATCCCCTTCCTACCATCCCTTTTTCCACTTGAAGATAGGGATGAAACATTCCAAGGCAGAAAGTTTGGGACTTTTCTCCGGGAATGGCGTTGGGATCTGAAATATCCTCCCACAAGCAGAGGAAATCTACCCCGGGGCAGGGGAAACTCCGCAGTTCTTGCAGACTGAGCAGGAATCAAAGCCATGAATCAAACCCTGCTTTGCTCCCATGGCCACAATTCCAAGGAAGAGGAGCCCATTTGGATCCAGCCAGCCATGGCAGACGGATTTATAGCTCCTGCCTCTGGCTTCGTGTTGGGGATAATAAGAGGAGAGATCAAACGGCTTTATTTCCACCCATAAAGACATTCCATCTTCTTCCTGGCAAGTACAGATGAGTCAAACCTCATTGAGGAGCTTTATTTATTCATCCTGTCAGAGATCTTCCCTCAAGAAGACAAACAATTCCAGACGTCGCAGGGGGTGCGGGGAAAAACAGAAGGCAGGGAAGAAAGGAATAATTATTTACAAAACCCCTCGGGCAAAGCGGGATTGGAGCTTCATCCAGGGAGCAGAGTGGGATTAGTGAACCCCTTAAACTTTGAAAATCCCTAAAAACAGAGATTTTAAAAGTCCAGTCCCATGTTCAAACGTTCTCCTGATATATCCCCATATCCCCTCTTGGGAACTGAGATTCCTCCTTTGGGTGGGGACACCCCTAAAAGTCACCCCTCGAGGGTCAGCAGAAGAGATTTGTCCCTGAACACTGGTCTGGGTGAGTGACACCAATCTCTACTTCAATAATTGGGGTTTTTTTGTTAATTTTATTACAATTACTTTAATGTAATTACTTTAATATAATTAGTGTAGTATAATTACTTTGATAAAGTGCACGATTCTGTCCTATCCTGATAGGTTTAGCTTCTCTACTGTGCAGTAAATAAGTCTGATTAGGATTTTTTAATCTACTCATTCATCATAAGAAATAATTAATTTTAATATAAATATACCTGGTTTGCCATCTTTAATCCTTGGACAAAAGTTCAACCACACCTCTATAATTCCTTAGATTTAATCTGTTGGTGGTCCAGGGTTGGGACTGGATCCAGCCCCATCCAGGCTCCTCTTGGAGGAGTTTGGAAAGCCACGGAGTCCTTCCTGCACCTTAGGACTCAATGGGAGCTTCTCTAATAAACTTTGAAGTTCCAAACCTCATCCATCCATCCATCCATCCATCCATCCATCCATCCATCCATCCATCCCTCAGCCATCCATCATCCATCCATCCATCCGTCCATCCATATCCATCCATCCTCCATCCCTCAGCCATCCATCCATCCATCCATCCATCCCTCAGCCATCCATCATCCATCCATCCATCCGTCCATCCATATCCATCCATCCTCCATCCCTCATCCATCCATCCATCCCTCCCTCCCTCCTCTCCACCTTTGGGATGGGTGTCTTCCACAGGGATGGCCCAGGGGACACTCACTTGTTTTCCCTTTGATGGCTGCCGGCTCCCCGAGGGCCCCTCCATAGCTGGCCCTCACCGTGAGCACGTATTTGGTGCTGGGCTTCAGATCTGTCACCAGCACCATGGTTGTGGCCCCATCCACCTCCATCTGTCACACAGGGGGACAAGGGACACCGTTACGCCCACAGCAGAACATCAGGTCACCTTCCACACCTGCTCAAGGTGACTTCCATGAGCAGGAGCCTCTTAAAACCCTCACCCAGATGTTGTGATCCTCAAATGGTGGAATAGCCCATGGAATAGCCCAGGAAATAAAACATGGAGAGTGCATTAAGGGTAAAGGTGATCTCAAATTCCTTTGAAGAAAATGAAGGAAAAACAACCAAGAAAGTTCCTTTTAAGTTCAGAGAAGGAAATTTTGATGTAACCTGAGGGCAAGAGATAGAAACAGAACTTCAGGATCTCATAATAACAGGGAAAACACAGAAGCTGCCAAGGATGATCGTTCCAGTTAAATACAATTTTAATAATTAATACAATTAATAATCCTCACCTTAATAATTTAAACTTTCATAGCTTTGTTCCATTATTAGGAATCAAAGCTTTTAGGGCAAGTATCTTCTACCCTTCAGTCTAACTCAAACTTTGTGGGATGAGCTGGAGCACACGGCAGCATCCCTCACACAAGGCCATGGAAAATCCCAGAACCCACGGAGATCTCACCAAAACGAACAACTCTGGCAGCAGCAGGAGCAGGAGCTGCTGCCAGGGAGGCTGGATGGGATTGAGTGGTGGCATCACAAAGATTGGGAGAGAAAGGATTGGATATTGGGAAGATTGGGTGTCACCTCCTAACCGAGCATGATCCCCCAACATTGGGAACTGAAACCCAACACCGGGAATTGTAACTGGTGGGTCCCATGGTGGATCTCCACCTTCACTTCAACCCTCAGGAATTCCTGCCAATTCCATCGTAACCAGGATGGCTGAGGGATGTGGAGCCACCTCCTAACCAGGCTGTGTCATCAACAGGGAATGACCCCACAACACTGGGAAAGGAAATCCAGCATTGGGAACTGAACTCCAACACTGAGAACTGAAACTGGCAGATCCCATGGTGGATCTCCACCTTCACTTCAACCCTCAGGAATTCCTGCCAATTCCATCGTAACCAGGATGGCTGAGGGATGTGGAGCCACCTCCTAACCAGGCTGTGTCATCAACAGGGAATGACCCCACAACACTGGGAAAGGAAATCCAGCATTGGGAACTGAACTCCAACACTGAGAACTGAAACTGGCAGATCCCATGGTGGATCTCCACCTTCACTTCAACCCTCAGGAATTCCTGCCAATTCCATCGTAACCAGGATGGCTGAGGGATGTGGAGCCACCTCCTAACCAGGCTGTGTCATCAACAGGGAATGACCCCACAACACTGGGAAAGGAAATCCAGCATTGGGAACTGAACTCCAACACTGAGAACTGAAACTGGCAGATCCCATGGTGGATCTCCACCTTCACTTCAACCCTCAGGAATTCCTGCCAATTCCATCGTAACCAGGATGGCTGAGGGATGTGGAGCCACCTCCTAACCAGGCTGTGTCATCAACAGGGAATGACCCCACAACACTGGGAAAGGAAATCCAGCATTGGGAACTGAACTCCAACACTGAGAACTGAAACTGGCAGATCCCATGGTGGATCTCCACCTTCACTTCAACCCTCAGGAATTCCTGCCAATTCCATCGTAACCAGGATGGCTGAGGGATGTGGAGCCACCTCCTAACCAGGCTGTGTCATCAACAGGGAATGACCCCACAACACTGGGAAAGGAAATCCAGCATTGGGAACTGAACTCCAACACTGAGAACTGAAACTGGCAGATCCCATGGTGGATCTCCACCTTCACTTCAACCCTCAGGAATTCCTGCCAATTCCATCGTAACCAGGATGGCTGAGGGATGTGGAGCCACCTCCTAACCAGGCTGTGTCATCAACAGGGAATGACCCCACAACACTGGGAAAGGAAATCCAGCATTGGGAACTGAACTCCAACACTGAGAACTGAAACTGGCAGATCCCATGGTGGATCTCCACCTTCACTTCAACCCTCAGGAATTCCTGCCAATTCCATCGTAACCAGGATGGCTGAGGGATGTGGAGCCACCTCCTAACCAGGCTGTGTCATCAACAGGGAATGACCCCACAACACTGGGAAAGGAAATCCAGCATTGGGAACTGAACTCCAACACTGAGAACTGAAACTGGCAGATCCCATGGTGGATCTCCACCTTCACTTCAACCCTCAGGAATTCCTGCCAATTCCATCGTAACCAGGATGGCTGAGGGATGTGGAGCCACCTCCTAACCAGGCTGTGTCATCAACAGGGAATGACCCCACAACACTGGGAAAGGAAATCCAGCATTGGGAACTGAACTCCAACACTGAGAACTGAAACTGGCAGATCCCATGGTGGATCTCCACCTTCACTTCAACCCTCAGGAATTCCTGCCAATTCCATCGTAACCAGGATGGCTGAGGGATGTGGAGCCACCTCCTAACCAGGCTGTGTCATCAACAGGGAATGACCCCACAACACTGAAACCCAACATTGGGATCTGAAACCCAACTGGCGCCCTGGAAAATGGGAACATGACCCTACCTGCCGCTGGTGCTCCGGCTCTGGCTGCCCCAGTGGCAGCGAGGGGTGGACATGGACACGATACCCTGTCACCCTGCCCGTGGCTGCCACCCACGAGAGCCTCAGGGAGCTGTGGCTGTGCTCGCTGACACGCAGCTCCCGAGGGGCCAGGATCTGCTCAGCTGCAAAAACACAAAGGAAAGAGTTTGGATTGGACTCCACCACGTGTGGAAGTTCATGGAGGGAGTCAACGTATTCCACACAGAGAAAGCCGTGGGTGTTCCTCAGNAGCAGGAGCAGGAGCTGCTGCCAGGGAGGCTGGATGGGATTGAGTGGTGGCATCACAAAGATTGGGAGAGAAAGGATTGGATATTGGGAAGATTGGGTGTCACCTCCTAACCGAGCATGATCCCCCAACATTGGGAACTGAAACCCAACACCGGGAATTGTAACTGGTGGGTCCCATGGTGGATCTCCACCTTCACTTCAATCCTCAGGGATTCCCGCCAATTCCGTTGTGACCGGCATAGCTGAGGGACCTGGTGCTACGTCCTAACCAGGTGTGCCATCAACATGGAACGACCCCACAACACTGGGAAAGGAAACCCAGCATTGGGAACTGAACTCCAACACTGGGAACTGAAACTGGCAGATCCCACGGCGGATCTACAGCTTCATTTCAATCCTCAGGAATTCCTGCCAATTCCAT
>VWZP01006695.1:20775-49662 GCA_013396995.1 Dicaeum eximium | reverse complement strand
ACACCTGGGATCTGTTTCCACACAGGAGATGCTTCAGCAGAGTGGTTTTTGGCCAGTTTTTTGACAGCACAAAGCTGGAAACCAAAATTGGTTCTGGTTACACTTCCCCAGTGAACACCTGGTTAATGTATGGGGCAGCAGCTCCTCCCTGCTCTTCTCCTTCCTGACACTGGAGAAATCTGACAGGAAGCTTGGACTCGCCATGGAATGTCACAGGAAGCCTGGACTCGCCATGGAATGTCACAGGAAGCCCTAAAGTGCTGCAGAACTACAGAAGAAGCTAAAAAAAAAGAGACCCTTTAAAGTCTTGGGTGAAGCTCTCTCCGTTTCTACCCCAAGCTTTTAGCTCAGCTTCCCATGAGCTCATGAGACAAGAAGGAGCAGGAATTCAGAGCCATCACCTCTGGATTCACTGCAGTCGGGATCTCTTTGAGGAGAGGTCTGGATCTCTTTGGAGATCCCTGCTCTTTGCATCTTCAGCAGGGAATGAAGTTCTTCCCCAGACCCCGAGCTGTGCTACCAGAATTCCCTGTGACAATCCCACAAGGAAATACCCCAAGGAGCAGAAATGCTGCACCCATCCCATTGCTGCTCCTTTTGTTTGATCCAGCATCAAAATTCCCAGGATCTGGTATCCCTAAACAAACCATGGAGAGGCAGCCACAGGATCACTGTCCCAAAGCAGGAGCTACTCCATCAGCTGGTTGCTCCTCTAGGATCACCCAACCCCTCCAACTCCCTCAGAGGGATGTCGGGAAGTTCATGCCCATGGAAGCACATCCAGAGACGGGTTTGAGCAGATGGAAAGCAGGATCAAGGGAGAACCTGGACACACCTTGCAGCTTCTGCTTGACAGGACGTGGTGGCTCCGAGGCGGTGAAGCAGACCCTCCGAGAGAGTTTGGGAGCCACATTTGGGAGCAGCTGGAAATCTTCCACGTAAAGCACGTGCTCTGCAGCAGGATCTGAAGCAATCCTGCCCAACTCGTTCTTGTCAGCATCCTTAATCCCTAGGGGAGGGAAAAGAGCAGAAAAAGGGACATCAAACACCATCCATGGGGCAGGGCAGGCTTTGGAAAGGGGGAGCAACGTGCTGGGCTTTGAGTTTGACACCAGTTTTGGGTTGTGCTGCCAAGGAAAAGGAGGGAACAAGGAATGGAGTCTCAAGCTGGGTGAGGGAAGCAGAGGAAGCCTTTTCACCAGGGAAAAGAGGTCAGGATTTCTCCAGAGGTATCATAGAGATTCTCAGGGCTGCTAATGGGCTGAGAGGTGGGAAAAAAAAAGGAACAGGGCAGGATCCAGCCTTGTCCTTCCCATTGGATACAGAGACATTCCTGTGCTGAGCAGACAATGGGATTTTGGGAGGCTGTTTGAAAATTCCATGGTGTTCCAGTGGTTGAACCAAAAAAAAGGAGGAACTACCCACCCAACAAACCAATCCTTTCCCAGTTTTCACCTCACATTAGTTCAAATTAACCTGGCTGCTCTTTGTATTGAAACCCCACCACCATTCCTGTCATTCCCTGAAATATTTGGGGAAGGGAAGGATTTGACTGGTGGAATTTCACTCTTGGGGATGGGGGGAGCAGTGGAACCTTTCCTCGCTCATGGAATTATTCTGAGGGACATTTTGGAGTCAATCTCTGAACCCCATTAAGAGAAACCTTCAGAAGCAAAAGCATTTTCAATTGTTTTTTTTTTTTCCCTAAATGTCACATCAAAACATTTTGACTTTTACGGAACCATTTACTGAACCCCTTCTGAATTCCCAAGTGGCTTTGACAGATACAGATTCTCACTGAATAAATCAGTTATTGACAACAACAACAAAAATATCCAAGAACACAACAATTTTCCTGGACTTGCAGTAGTTTCCAAAGGCTGAGCCTGGGGATGGGAGCAGTTTTTAGGAAGGGGGTGTTGTGAATCAGGAATATTCCCCCGGGAGAAGAACGAGGGTTGGCCACACCGAGGTTTTGGTGGCCACACGTACCCACAGCAAACACTGTCACCCCCCCATCCTGCAGGATCCGGGCTCCCTCTTCCACGGAATCATTGGATTTCCCATCCGTGATCAGAACCACCACCTGCAAGAGTTGGGATAAGAGCCAGGGAAGAAAAGGCAGGAGGAACATCAGGAGGTCAGGGTGGGAGTTGTGGGGTTTCGCACCGATGAAATCCGGCTCTTGGAATTAAATCCTTCCAAAACCCAGCACCTCTGAGGAAACTCTTCCCATGAGCTGGGAAGGAGCAGATCTGCTCCTCTGAGGATCTTCTCTGCATGGCCCTCCTGACCTTGGGTCTCATCTCTGCTTGGGGCAGGAACTCCAGGAGGAAATTCCTGCCAGCACAGGCAGGGAGAGGATTCATCCCTACAAATCCTCATTATTAGGTTTGGATTGGGTACTAGGAAAGGATTCTTCCCTGCAGAGAGGGACAACTTGGAAGGTCATGGAGCAACAATGGGATGAAGGAATTCCTGCCTGGGCTGGAATTGCCAGAGCAGCTGGGGCTGCCCCTGGATCCCTGGCAGTGGCCAAGGCCAGGCTGGACACTGGGGCTGGAGCAGCCTGGGACAGTGGCAGTGTCCCTGCCATGACTGGGGTGGCACTGGGTGGGCTTTGAGCTCTCTTCCCACCCAAACCATTCCAGAATTCTGGGATGACCCAGCTGCTCCCTGGACAACAGCTCAGGAGCTCACCCACCTTTGCTGCCTCCTCCCTCAGAGTGTCCTGGGCCAAGGCCCGAGCTGCAAAAGCCAGGGCTGAGCCTGTCTGCAGGCTGCTGCCTTGGAAGGAGAGATCCTGAACTGCATCCAGCATTTCTTTGATGGTCACGTAATCCGTGAGCGCCACACTCATCCTGGGAATGAGAAATGGGGGAATAAAGAGCAAGGGATGCACTGAAAATGGCCATAACCAACAATTAGGTTGACATTTAGTTTCCAGTTGCCCAGAGGAGCTGTGGCTGCCCCTGGATCCCTGGAACTGTCCAAGGCCAGGCTGGACATTGGGGCTTGGAGCACCCTGGGATAGGGGAAAGGTCCCTGCACGTGAAAGTTGGAATGAAATGGTCTTTAAGGTCCCTTCCCACCCAAAGCATTCCATGGATTTAACTCATGCCAAGCAGTTCTCCTCACAGTGGTCAGGGGAGTGCAGGGAACGAGCCCCAGGCCGTGGCACCACAACCCAGGATCTAAAACTCGGAATTTGAATGTTAAACCCACCCCTCCTGCCCTGACAGAATTCCCTGTGGCCGAGCACCTCTGGATGACTCTGCTGTGGGTTCGACTCTTGCTCAGAGCTCCCCCAGAGCTGCAGAAGCTCTTCATCCATGAGCTGGATTCCAGGAATCCAGGAGTGGCCGGAGGAGGATGGTCAGACCCACCTTGGTGTCTCCCCATACAGAGCCAGGCCCAGCTGGACGCCTCCTCTTCCCAAATCCGCGTTCTCGAAGGATCTGGCCGCGCTCCCGATGAAATCCCGGAGCAGCCGGGAGCTCTCCTTCCCTGCGCCCTGCGACTGCCCCACGAGGAACAGAACCTTGGCCACCTCTGCTGTCCTGCAGGCTGGGGGACAAGAGCCACAGGGAGCTCATCCCACACCATGGAATGAGGGACACTCCCCAGAGCCACCTGAATTCCCAGGATGCCGAAGGGAAGGAGATGGAGAGACCATGTTTAGGCACTTCCCAGAGTAAGAGGTGTTGTGCTCTCCTTAATTTCCTCCTAATTCCTCGTTTGGGTGTTCTGACCCAGGAGAAATTTCTCATCCATGAGATGCCCCATCCTGGGAAGTGTCCAAGGCCAGGATGATGTGGGATGGTGGAAGGTCCCTGTCCATGGCAGGATTGGACTCAATCGACTTTAAAAGGCCCCTTCCAACTCCAACCATTCCATGATTTTCAGCACAAACCCCAAATCCCAGCTCCATCAAAGCATCAGGTGTGTGGGACACTCTGGAAGCAAGGGAATTCCAGAGTGGAATCCCAAGCCTGGGGATTCCACATTCCCAGAGAGCCACACCCAGACCCTTGAGCCAGCCACAACAGAAATTTAGGAATGTGGCAGCTCTGCCATCCCATCAACCATCCTGGGATTCATATCAGAGATGTGGGACCACCCAACCCTGGGCATGAGCAGAATTTTGTACAAACCATGAACAACTGGAGTGGTTTTCCAAGCTATCCCACGGCAGCTCCGATGGCAGGGAAGGGGCAGGAGTACAGGGAAATTTCCTTAACCAACAGCAAGGCATTTTTCCCTTCCCAGTGTTCCCTCCCAGCTGAATTCCCTATTTTTTAGGCACTCCATAAATCCATTTCACGGCCAGAAACCAGATGACTTTTAGGGATGCTTAAACTTGTGAAAACTCTGCAAGGGATATGGAAAATTTGTGTTTTCCTTGGAATTTCTCTCCCTTTCAGGCAGTTATTCCAGACCCTGCTGGAAGAAAAGGTTAGATCTTCCTCACCGGGATTGGGCTCAACATTGTCACATTTTTTTTTCCCATTTTGTGTCATTTTGGATTTTACCCAGCCTTGACTTCCACCTGCAGCTCTGAAGCCCCAACTTGCTCCAACCAGGCTGGAGAATCTGTCCCAGTTTCCAGGGAGAGGAGCTGGGTGTGTTTCCCAGGATTCTGCTGCACATGGAAAACCTGTTCTGGCCTGACCTCTTCAATTCCCTGGATTTTTATCCCATTCCTACCAGCAGGATCCCCAAAGGGTTTGGAAATATTCTGTTTTTTTGCTGTCCTTCATTGCTGTGTCCCTGATCAATCCTCTTTGGCCACCAGCAGGAAAAGGGATCATTTTCCAGCTGTGGATGGATGTTATCCAAGGATTTTGGGGTTTTCATCCTTCTTTTTGCCTCCTGACATTGAGTTCTTCCCAACATAACTCTGTTTGCTGCAGGAAAATAGGGATTGGCTTTTTTTGGGTTAAATTTGGAATACAAAACACTTTTCCTTGGGAAAAATAGGAGACAATTATTTCAATTTTCCTTCCCAGAGACCTCCCTTGTCCTGTTTGGAAACAGCTCAGCTGCTCATGGATCACCACCAGCTCCTTTCCCAGCTTTTATTTTGGATCTACTCCTTTTCCTCAGCTTTGGGGCTTTTGATGTCCCTGTTCCCCCAGAAAGATGGAGGGAAGCAAATCCCAGTCCTGATCTCCATCCTTAGGACTGGTGGAAATCCTTCAGCAGCTTCCCAGGGTAACCATACCCTGTATTCCCAAAAGAAATTCCCAACAAAATCCAGAACCTCCCATCTCTTGGAGCTAATCCAGAAAAATGCAGATTTTCCTGCTTTTTTGGCCCTGATTTGGACAACATCCTGAAAATCAGTACCAGAGGGGTCTTTGCTGCCTCATCCACATCCCAAATTCCCAGAGAGTTTCCTCCATCCATCCTGATTTTTGAGATTCTTCCTCACCCCACCTTCATTTAAATCCAAGGATAATGAGAAGGAAAACAACAAATACGGGATTCCAAAGGGTGGGATGGTTCCTTTTTCCCTATAAAGTGACAATCCCGGCCCATTCTAGGGGCTTTTTTTTTTTTTTTTTTGGGCAAAAAATTCCCAAAATCTCAGAATTCCTGCTGGGATCAAGCACCTGGAGCTGTCATGGGAAATGTGGGATGTTAAAGACATTTGGATTGGTACCTTCTGGAGCAAATCCCACCCTGGACAGCTCTATTAATCACAGGGGGATAGGACTGGATTTGGAATTTTCCGTGCACCTCCAGAACGATCCCGTTCCATCCATCACACCTTTGCCACAGACATCTCCAAACATTGATTTATTGCCCCGCTCCCAGCTCGGAATTAAACAGCATCAGAGTCGAGTTTCTCGCTTAATTGATGGACAGCAGCTTAATCAAGGTAATTTCCGAGCTGATGCTGAAGGTTCCATGAACTCCTTGTTGAATTTAACGGATTTTGATGGATTTGCACCTCCAAACCTGGGGGGTGTTGGAAAAAGGAGGATCCCACCCAGCCTGGGACAATCCTGGATTCCCTCTGGAGGGTGCTCCCAAGGATCTCCCCCCCAAGACCAAAAATACACCCTGGGTCATCCATAAGGCTCTCCCCTGGAATTTTTTCTCCTCCTGCTTTTTGGATCCAGCCCCTCATCCCCAAAAGCTCTTTGTGGGCTTGCATGGAGCTGGGGAGGTGAGTCCTTGTGCCACCCCAACTCCCTAAAAAGCAGGAGGAGGATTCAAGGCTTCCTTGAGGTTCTTCCTCTCCCATTTCCTGGGTGGTGGCTGGAACCAGGTCTTGGAATTCAGAGGAGGAATCAGGATGGGATTTGTTTTTCCCTTTCTCCCCACTTTCCTCTGGAGGAGGAGCTGGAACAGAGGCAGGACATTGAGCAGAACCCTGATTTCTCCACAAATCCCTGAGCAGAACTTCGGGAATTCCTTTGGAGGAATTTTGGGAATTCCTCTGTTATCCACATGATCCCAAACTAAGAGGATCCCTAAGGCACCACAGCTCCACCCTGACAGATCCATGTGTGGATCCGTGCCAGGAGCAGGAAAATCTGCTTGGAAAAGGGATTTTCCTCCCCAGAGTGCCCCAGGTGTCACTTGTCACTCACCTTCATGAGCAGCCCCAGCTTGGAACAGCCCCGTGGCCACCGCCAGGACAAGGATCTGGGCACACAACATTTCCCTTGGGAAGCAGCTCCTGGAAATTCCTGGAGAATCCCTGACCTGCAGAAGGAAAGAGGTTGGAGCTGGGGCCACCTGAGGGTGATGCTCCCATCCACCCTCAGTGCCAGGAAAAGCTTTCCTCCAGCTAAAGATGCTCCTCTTGGCTTGGAAAATTGGGATGAAAATCCATAAATCCTTGGATTCCTTCATTTCTTTGCTAATACTGAGAATTCAGCTTTGCCCCCTCCCCTTTCCCAACATCCACCTGAGGCAATGAAGCCCAGATGGGAATATTGGTAGTGGGATAAAAGCAGGAGAAACTTCCCACTTCAATTAATCTGGGAGAAAAGGCCAGGAAAATCAGGAATCACCTGCACCCAACCCTGATCTCCAGGCTCCAAAATCCAGGATGAACTTCCTTGAGGATCCTGCCCACCACACCAGAGGAGTCTGGAATTTTGGTGATTGCTGGTGGTTTAATGACTCCCCAAAACTTCAGAATTCCCCCTCTGGAAAACAGGGAATTCTCTCTGTGGAGCAGAAGTGGTGCTGCCAAAAGGAATTTTATTCTTTTTTAATGGGCAATCAAAAGAATAAAAATTCTTCTCCTGCTCTGAGCCTCAGCTGCTCCCAGGGAAGCATGGACAACTTCCAAGGTGGAAATTATGGATTCAGGGGAAAAAAAAAAATCTCAGTGGTTTCATCCAGCTTCACCCTTTTCCAGGGATTCCATTCCAATTAACACCAGGGATTAATGAGAATAAGGAGTCCCTCTAAGATTCCTGTGACAAGGAATGTCCCAGGAGTTTGGGATGGAGGATTTCAGCTTGGAAGCATCCAGGGGAAAAGCAGGAAAACACCTGGTGAATCCTGGGAATGACATCCAGACCCTCCTTTCCTTTTTCCAGCTCCATGGTGACTCCCCACAAATCAGATTTTCACATTAAAAACACCTTTTAAAGCTGAATTTAGAGGCCTTTCCAAGCAGAAAACTCCAGTCGGGTGTTTCTTGGGAAGATCATCTCCAGGCAGAACCTTCCTCCCTCTCCAAGAAGCACAAATTTGTGGGGGAAAAAAAAAAAAGTTGGATTTGCCTGTGCAGCTGCTGCAAACAGCAAAGGAGGGGTTTGGTGCCCACCCCTGAGCTCCAATTCCTGCAAGAAATCCCAGGAGAGGGGTGAAGGTTTGGGATGGGTGACTCCAAAGGGGAATTTTGTTGGGAATCACCGCTCATCAGATGGATTCATGGAACACAGAACGGGATATCTGCAGTTTGATCACCCTGCTGCCACGTGGGGCATCCAGGGGGTGCCATCTGTCCATCTGTTTTCCCTTAGAAAAGGTGGAATGGGATTATCCAGTCTCAAAAAGGGAGTATCTCCAGGGAAGAGGCCAAGGAGAAGTGGAGATTTGTGGGAAATTTGTTGGATTTGAAGGAGGTTAAAAAAAAGGGGGAAAAAAAGGGTTGGAAAGTGATGGATGAAGAGATGGAGAGCCTGGCTGGCAGCCAGGGCTGCACCGGTTCCTCCAGCTGGAACTTTTCCAGGTTATTCACATTTCCAAGTGCTCCTGAGAGGAACAGGAGCTGGGACAAAGGAAACAAAGATCCCAAAGGTTCTGCATCTCCTGGGATCCTCCTGGGTTTGGGGCAGGAGAAATTCTCCCAACAGGAATCTGGGGCCTCCACCTTCGCTTTTGCTGGAATAAGGACATGGAAGGAGGCAGCAAGGAGAGCTTGGGCATGGAATTTCCACATTCCCAACTCCTGACCCAGCCCCATCCAACACCCCATGGCCAGGCAGGACTTGGATGGGCTTTAAAGTCCCTTCCAACACAAACCCCTCAGTGATTCCCTGATTTACGGGCAGGGAATGGGAGAGGCTGATCCAGAGGCATCTCCTGCCCAGTCAGGAAGAGATCCCCCAGCCCCTGAGCTGGAGCCAAGGATCTGAACCCAAATCTCTGACTTTTCCCATTATTTAATTATTAATTCCACGGGAAAGTGAGGCCTGAGGTGGGAACGTCCCACGGCTTTGGCACCACCTGCAGCTCCCTCATCCCAAATCCCAGAGTCACACTCTGGCCATATATCCACCCATATATTGATCCATATATCCATCCATCCCTCATCCATCTATCCATCCATCATCCCTCCATCCATCCATCCATCCATCCATCCATCCATCCCTCATCCATCCATCCCTCATCCATCCATCCATCCATCCATCATCCACCCATCCATCATCCATCCATCCATCCCTCCCCTGCTCCCCCAGGTTTTCCCATTCCCAGACAAGCCATGCTTGGGAAAACTGAGTGATCCCCAAAAGGACCAAATGACACCCGAAAAATCCAGTGACCCAAAAATTCCAGTGACACCCAAAAAGGACCAAGTGACAACCAAAAACCCAGTGATCCCAAAATTCCAATGACACCCAGAAAGGTGAATGACACCCAAGAATCCAGTGATCACAAAAAGGACCAAGTGACAACCAAAAACCCAGTGATCCTAAAAATCCAGTGACACCCAGAAAGGAGTAAATTACACCCAAAAATCCAGTGATCCCAAAAACCCAGTTACACCCAAAAAGGACAGAATGACACCCAAAAATCCAGTGATCCCAAAAATGACCAGATGACACCCAAAATCCCAGTGATCCCAAAAATCCAGTGACACCCAAAAAGGACCAAATGCCACCCCAAAGAGCCGGGACGTGTCCCCATATCCCTGTGCCAACCCACCAAACAGAACCTCCGGCCCTTCCTGAGGATCCTTGGAGCTGCAGGAAAACTGGGAAGCCCCAACATTCCCTGTCCCGTTCCTGTTCCTCCTCCCAGGTGCAGTGGCCGGACACGGGGAGCAATTCCTGCAAATTCCACCCAAACCACAAAGAGCCTCCAGGATTCATCTCCTGATGGTTGGTTTCCTCCTCTCCCTGGATGAAAAGCACTTCCCTGAAATTCCTGATCACAGCAGAATTCCCATTTTTTTGGGCCCACAATGGAGAGCAGCCAAGAAAAAAAAAATTGTGAATCAAAATGGAATTTGTGGAACATCATTCCAGCATCCACAGGAGAAGCTGGGAATTGTGAGTGGATCTCAGCCACCACCATCGCTGGTGCTCCTGGGGCAGGAAAAGCGGGATTGGGAAAGGAGCAAATCCACAGCCGGATGTGGATTCCGGCCATGCAATCCCTGCATCCACTGCCACGATCGAACCTGCAGCAGGAAAGGAGAATTCCACCCTGGAATTTGTGAGTTCCTCAGCCAGGAATGGCCCCAGACCAACCCTTCTGCTGCTTGTCCTATATCCATTTTGTTGGAATTTTAACCATTCCTGGGGGATTTGCTCAGCTTTCATCCAGGATTTGCTCCCAGCCACCTCGCACAGAACAAGATCAGAGGGAAAATCCATCTCCTTGTCCCTCTGGTGGAAGTTTTCTGGGATCAGATTCTGCCCACTCCATGCTCAGACCCCCTGGATGCATCAAAGGAGCAACAGGAATTGGCTTCTTCCCAAAAATACCTCGAAAAACCCCAAAACAAAACCATGGGAACTCTGGCAATGCCGAGAGAGCTCCAGGAGCATTTGGGCAACGCCCTCAGGCACGTGGTGGGATTTTGGGACTGTCCTGGGCAGGACCAGGAGTGGGACTTCAGTGACCTTTGTGGGTCCCTTCCAAGCCTGGGTATTCCATGATGTTCCAGAATCTCCTCCCCAAGCTCTCCCTGAGCCACGTCCCACCGGGGGAGGTGAGAAGTCATCCCAAAATTCCGATTTCCGACAGGTTTGGGGCACCTCAGGCCCTTCCGGGACGGCCCCGAGGGGTTCAAAGTGTGCAGTGAGGGGGGAGCTGGGGCTGCTTCTGCTTCCTCATCCTCTTCATCCTCCCCACCACAGGCTGCTGCCTCCTCTTCCTCCCCACTGGGAGCTGCTGCTCCTCAACCTCTTCTTCCTCCTCAATCTCCCCACGCGGCGCTTCCTCATCCTCCTCATCCACAGCTGCTTCCTTTTCATCCTCCTCTTCCTCATCCAGAATTGCTGCCTCCTTATCTTCCTCATCCTCCCCTTCGGAAGCTGCTGCCTCTTCATCCTCCTCATCTTCTTCATCCTCACCCCAGGAACTGCTGCCTCCTCTTCCTCCTCATTTTCCTCATCTGGAACTGCTGCATCCTCATCCTCTTCATCTTCCTCTTTGGAAGCTGCTGCCTCCTCATCATCCTCATCTTCTTCATCCTCCCCCTGGGAACTGCTGCCTCCTTATTCTCTTAATCTTCTTCTTCGGAAGCTGCTGCCTCCTCATCCTCCTCATCTTCTTCATCCTCCCCCTGGGAACTGCTGGCTCCTCATTCTCTTAATCTTCTTCTTCGGAAGCTGCTGCCTCCTCATCCTCCTCTTCCTCTTCATTTTCCTCATCCGAACTGCTGCCTCCTCATCCTCCTCTTCCTCTTCATTTTCCTCATCCGGAACTGCTGCCTCCTCATCCTCCCCATCTTCTTCATCCTCCCCCCGGGAACTGCTGCCTCCTCATCCTCTTCATCTTCCTCTTTGGAAGTTGCTGCCTCCTCATCCTCCTCCTCTTCTTCATCCTCCCCCCTGGGAGCTGCTGCCTCCTCATCCTCCTTATCCTTCTCATCTGGAGCTGCTGCCTCCTCCTCTTCCTCAGGAGCTGCCAACTCTTCCTCCCCATCGGAAGCTGTTGCCTCTTCACCCTCCTCTTCCTCCTCCTCCTCCCCCATCAGAAGCTGCTGCCTCCTCATCCTCCCCCATCGGGAGGTGCTGCCTCCTCTTCCTCCTCATTTTCCTCATCCGGACCTGCTGCTCCTCATCCTCCTCTTCCTCCCCCTTGGGAGCTGCTGCTTCCTCCTCTTCCTCCTCCTCCTCCTCCCGCCCCAGCCCCTCTCCCTCCTTCCCCTCCGCAGTTCTTTACCTGCAATCCGAGACTGAAGAGTGGGAAAAAAATCCCATCAGGAGCCAAACGCTGCCCGGACAAACAGACCCAGACAGACCCAGCTGCTCACCCGGCACCGGATTCTCTCCCCGGAGCGTGCCGGGGTCCCTGCTCCGGGAATCCGCGGCGGAGGAACTTCCAGAGGCTCGGGAAAAGCAGGAGTTATGGGGCGGGGGGAGGAGGGGCTGCTCCAGACGGGTCCCCCCTTCCAGCTCCCACTCCTCCCCGGAGCTGGGATGGAGGGGGAGAATGGGGCAGGAGATGCCACCCCGCACCTCTGGGCAGGAATGTGGGAAGGGAGAGCGGGGGAGAAAGGGAGGGAAGGGGGAAAATTAAAAGGTTTTTTAGCTTGTGGGCATAAAATGATCATAAAATAACTGGGATGTTTGCGAGGGAAGGGGCCGGAGCAGGGAAAGGAGAAAAGTTTGTTCCCAGGGGGATAAAAACTCCAGGTATCAGCACCTGGAGAGGGTGGGAAACACCAGGCATGGGATGAAAAAAGTGATTTATGGGAGTCAAATATGGGAGTCTGACATTGCTGCGGGGCTGGAGGGGCACGAGTGAGGACATGACAAATGAAATCCTGATTTGTCTCGTCTCCCAACAGCAGAGATTTCTAAGGAATTGTCTCCTGGATGGGAGAACTGGAGGCAGTGAGAAACAGGCAGGGAAGGGAGTGCAGGTTTGAAAGTTTGGGAAGTGACCCCCAAAAGGACCCAAGCAGCACAGTTGGCTCCTTGGGGTGGGGACAGCGGGGTGACCCCAGAGCTCTGGGTGAGGTGGGCAGGGAATGTGTGGGACACATTCCATGGGCATTCCTGGGGAGGGAGGTGGGCTCCAAACAGGGTCCCAGAAATAAATCTGAATTCTCCCCTCAGTTCCAATCAGGGTCCCAGGAATAAACTGGAATTCTCACACACCTGGGACCCCCGGCTCCAAAGAGGATCCCAGGAATAAATCTGAGTTCCCAACCCTGGCTCCAAACAGGATCTCAGGAGTAAATCCAAATTCTCCCCTGAACTCCAAAGAGGATCCCAGGAATAAATCTGAGTTTGCCCCTCAGTTCCAAACAGGATCCCAGGAATAAATTGGAATTTTCACACTCCTGGGACCCCCAGCTCCAAACAGGATGACGGGAATAAATCCGAGTTCTCACCCCTGGCTCCAAACAGGATCTCAGGAATAAATCCAAATTCTCAACTCCAAACAAGACCCCAGGAATAAATCAGAGTTCTCCCCTCAGCTCCAAAGAGGAACTCAAGAGTAAATCTGAATTCTCCCCTCAGTTCCAAACAAGATCCCAGGAATAAATTGGCATTTTCACCTTCCTGGGATCCCCAGCTCCAAACAGGATCTCAGGAATAAATCTGAGTTCCCAACCCTGGCTCCAAACAGGATCCAGGAATAAATCCAAATTCTCCCCTCAACTCCAAAGAGGATCCCAGGAACAAATCTGAGTTCCCAACCCTAGCTCCAAACAGGATCTCAGGAATAAATCCAAATTCTCCCCTCAGCTCCAACCACCTCCTGCAACCAAATCCAGATCTGCATCCCAAGGCAGCTTCCAGCCACTGGGAAAACCCCAATCCAGCCACTCCTGGAGCTCCCACCACACAAAGAGAGGAGATTTCAGCTCAGGGGAAAAAAATAAAATAAAAGGAAGAATTAGAGACCCCATATCCCAAACCCAGCAGTTTTCCTGCTCGGAGTAGGGACCTGCACCGAGGATTTCCGTGCCCGGGGTCCTGGGAATTCCAGAGCTGATGAAGAGCAGATCTCATCCTGGTGGGTCCCATCCATCCCTCAAGATCCTCTGGCCAGGAGCTAAACGGGCCAAAAAGGTCAAGGACAGAGGAAAAGGGAAAACCAGGAGCCTCCAGGGTGAGCAGGAACACACTGGCTTGAGATGGGAAAAAAAATTCCAGGGAATCCCAGCCCCACCTGGCTCCAGGTGAGGCCAAAGGTTCAGCACAACCCCATTAATAAATGAGAGCCTCAAACAGCTGTTCAAAGAGATTTAAATCATCCTTCAGCTTCCAGGTGTTCAAATATCCACGGGTTTAAAAGTTGGGAGAGAGGTGGAATTTTGCTCTTCCAGGCCTGAGCCTGCAGGGAAATGGCTTGAGCTGATGTTCCCCCTCTCCAGCAGAAAATCCCAGGAATTAACTGCTTCCTGCCCATAAAAATCCACAATTTTCCCTCCCCTTCAGATCATTTCTGCCTCCAAGCTCACCAGGATGACTCCAGTTTTAGGGATTGATGCCAATCCCAGGCTTCAGAGGAGCACTCCATAAACTCAGGCTTAACAACTGAGCCTAATTAAACCCTGCAAGCCTCCTAAAGCCCTGAATGCCTCGTTAGGGAGCTGAATGGGCTTAATTGCAATTGGATCTGCATTCAGCCACTGAATCCACTCCCAAAGCCGGAGTGGGGCCATCAGGAGGGGTTTGTGCAGCTCCAACACAATTCCTGACAGGATCAGGGGCTCCAGCTGCCCTTTGGAGGTGCCCAAAATGCTGCAGGATGAGGAGTTCTGGTTTTAACCCAGATCCAGCGGGGTTTAACCCTGGAGGGGTCGGGGAGAGGTGGAGAGGTGGCACCTGGGGACACCCAGCAGCACAAGGACCTGGAGCTGCTGGAGAGATTCCAGAGGAATCCATGGAGCTGCTCCAGGGCTGGAGCCAGGCTGGGAGAGCTGGGGGTGCTCACCTGGAGAGGAGAAGGATCCAGGGAGAGCTTCCAGCACATTCCAGGGCCTGAAGGGGCTCCAGGAGAGCTGCAGAGAGACTGGGGACAAGGCCTGCAGGGACAGGACACAGGGAATGGCTCCCACTGCCACAGGGCAGGGCTGGATGGGATCTTGGCAAGGAATTCCTGCCTGGGCTGGAATTGCCAGAGCAGCTGGGGCTGCCCCTGGATCCCTGGAATGCCCAAGGAAGGATTGGAGCAGCCTGGGACAGTAGGAGGTGTCCCTGCCCATAAATGTTGGGATGGGTCACTTTTCCCCATGGATCTGTTGTTGGGCCATGTGGAATTTTCATTCCAGGTGTGATGGGAACACCTGGAGCTGAAGAATTCCATGCTTTTGTTCCCAAACCCTGGAGCCAAACAGGCTCCATCAAAGGCCTGAGGCAGGGGTGAAGAACAAAACAAATTCTTTGATTGTCAAAAAAATAAAAATCCAAGAGGTGGGAGCATCAAACTCAGGCCAAATGGAAACCACAAAAATAAACTGAAGCAAATTGAGGAGGTTTCCAAGCCAGGCTCCTCAGCTCCTGGGGCAATCAGGAATATTTGGGAGCAATCAATGGGAGCAAAGCAAGGCAAACAAAGAGGAGCATTCACCACTTTTCGGAATGCCAGCCCCTCTGGAGAGGAAAGGGTTTCCATCTGCTGGAATTCAGGCTTCAGATGGAGCAAAAAGTCCTGGCAGCCACACCTCATCCATAAGATAAAAGCTGGGAAAGCTCCCAGCAGCGTTTTCTGACCCCAAACCACCTCTGGAAAAACACCAGGAAGGCCCCGAGCTCCTGTTTCTGTCCTGTGGTTCTTCCCGAGGCCCTGAAAGCAGCAGGGAAGACCCAAAAATGCCTTTTTGGGATGAGGGATGGGACAGAGGGGCCAAGAACAGCTGGAGTGAAGCTGCTCCACGAGGTCTCACTCAGCCCTGGGGAACTTTGAGGATTTCCAGCTCATGGGATTGTTCTTATCAGCCCCACTTGGAGATTATGGCTCTTGTTCCATAAATTTGGCCCCCAAATTGCTGGTGTGGCTTTTGCTCCAGTCCAAAATTGTGTTTCCAGCTGTTTTCCTAGCTGGACTCCCTGACTCTGCTCCATGGAAAACCCAACAAAGGTGGTTTGGAATCCCAGAATGGGTGGGAAGGGATCTTAAAAGTCCCTCCAGTGCCACCCCAGCCATGGCAGGGACAGCTGGGACATCCCAGGCTGCTCCAGCCCCAGTGTCCAGCCTGGCCTTGGACATTCCAGGGATGCAGGGGCAGCCCCAGCTGCTCTGGCAATTCCAGCCCAGGCAGGAATTCCTTGCCAAGATCCCATCCAGCCCTGCCCTGTGGCAGTGGGAGCCATTCCCTGTGTCCTGTCCCTGCAGGCCTTGTCCCCAGTCCCTCTGCAGCTCTCCTGGAGCCCCTTCAGGCCCTGGAATGTGCTGGAAGCTCTGCCTGGATCCTTCTCCTCTCCAGGTGAGCACCCCCAGCTCTCCCAGCCTTTCAATAATAATTATTACTTTGAACAGTGAAACAATTCTTTGGCACGGAACCCTTAGGAACCGCCTCTAACTGGCGTTTTGGGGTCACTAAATAACCCCAAAAAGTCAATTCCGGGCTGCACCTCACCACAACCAGCGCCAGAGCCGCGCCTCCTCCTGACGCCACCTCAGCGCGGCCATGACACCCTCCAGCTCAGAACTACGACTCCCATCGTGCCCCGCGGCGGAGCGCCCGCCGGGAACCGCGCTGAGGCGGCGCGGAGCCTGCCGGGAGTTGTAGTCCCCGCGGCGGCGGCGCGGCAGGCGGGGAGCGAACTACCGGCGGCCGGAGGAAGCGGGGGCGGCGGGGCCGGGGCCGGGAAGCGGGGCAGGATCCCGGGATCGGGATGCGGGCGCGGCTCGGGACGCCACTTGGTTGTCCGGAGCGACACCATGCACCCGGCCGTGGCGGNGGGGGGGGAAGGGATCTTAAAGCCCCCCCAGTGCCGCCCCAGCCATGGCAGGGACAGCTGGGACATCCCAGGCTGCTCCAGCCCCAGTGTCCAGCCTGGCCTTGGACATTCCAGGGATGCAGGGGCAGCCCCAGCTGCTCTGGCAATTCCAGCCCAGGCAGGAATTCCTTGCCAAGATCCCATCCAGCCCTGCCCTGTGGCAGTGGGAGCCATTCCCTGTGTCCTGTCCCTGCAGGCCTTGTCCCCAGTCCCTCTGCAGCTCTCCTGGAGCCCCTTCAGGCCCTGGAATGTGCTGGAAGCTCTGCCTGGATCCTTCTCCTCTCCAGGTGAGCACCCCCAGCTCTCCCAGCCTTTCAATAATAATTATTACTTTGAACAGTGAAACAATTCTTTGGCACGGAACCCTTAGGAACCGCCTCTAACTGGCGTTTTGGGGTCACTAAATAACCCCAAAAAGTCAATTCCGGGCTGCACCTCACCACAACCAGCGCCAGAGCCGCGCCTCCTCCTGACGCCACCTCAGCGCGGCCATGACACCCTCCAGCTCAGAACTACGACTCCCATCGTGCCCCGCGGCGGAGCGCCCGCCGGGAACCGCGCTGAGGCGGCGCGGAGCCTGCCGGGAGTTGTAGTCCTCGCGGCGGCGGCGCGGCAGGCGGGGAGCGAACTACCGGCGGCCGGAGGAAGCGGGGGCGGCGGGGCCGGGGCCGGGAAGCGGGGCAGGATCCCGGGATCGGGATGCGGGCGCGGCTCGGGACGCCACTTGGTTGTCCGGAGCGACACCATGCACCCGGCCGTGGCGGTGGGGCTGGTGTTCGGCGGCTGCTGCAGCAACGTGGTGTTCCTGGAGCTGCTGGTCAGGTGCGGAGAGGATCTGGAGGGAATAAAGGGTCAGGGGGGCCCATTCCAATGGCATCGGGGTGAGGGTTTGTGAGGGGGAACAGCAGCAGCGGTGCCAGGGTGGGTTCTGAGGGATTTGGGGTGTGGGGTACCCGCCGCTGGCACTGAGGGGGTTTTACCCACTCCGGCCTTGGTGTTTTTGGGGATCTCACCTTCCTTGTCCTGATGTATTTTGGAGATCTCACCTTCCTCCCCTTGATGGGTTTGGGGATCTCACCTTCCTCACCTTGGTATTTTTGGGGATCTCACTTTCCTCATCCTGATGTATTTGTTGTCTCACCTTCCTCCCAGTGATGTTTTTGGGGATCTCACCTTCCTCACCCTGGTGTATTTTGGGATCTCACCTTCCTCCCCTTGGTGTATTTTGNCCCTGATATTTTTGGGGATCTTACCTTCCTCACCTTGATGGTTTGGGGGTCTCACCTTCCTCACCTTGGTGTATTTGGGGTCTCACCTTCCTCCCCTTGATGTTTTTGGGGATCTTACCTTCCTCACCTTGATGGTTTGGGGGTCTCACCTTCCTCACCTTGATGGTTTTGGGGATCTGACCTTCCTCAGTCTTGGTGTTTTTGGGATCTCACCTTCCTCACTTTGGTGTTTTTTGAGATCTCACCTTCCTCACCTTGGTGTATTTGGGGTCTCACCTTCCTCCCCTTGATGTTTTTGGGGATCTTACCTTCCTCACCTTGATGGTTTGGGGGTCTCACCTTCCTCACCTTGGTGTATTTGGGGTCTCACCTTCCTCCCCTTGATGTTTTTGGGGATCTTACCTTCCTCACCTTGATGGTTTGGGGGTCTCACCTTCCTCACCTTGATGTTTTTGGGGATCTGACCTTCCTCAGTCTTGATGTTTTTGGGATCTCACCTTCCTCACCCTGGTGTTTTTGGGGGTCTCACCTTCCTTCCCAGTGATGTATTTTGGGATCTCACCTTCCTCACCCTGATGTATTTGAGGATCTCACCTCCCTCACCTTGATGTTTTTGAGGGTCTCACCTTCCTCACCCTGGTGTATTTGGGGATCTCACCCTGGTGTTTTTGGGGATCTCACCTTCCTCACCTTGATGTATTTTGGGATCTCACCTTCCTCACCTTGATGTATTTTGGGATCTCACCCTCCTCACCCTGATGGAGGAAGGCTGGAAGGGCTTGGGGAAGGGCTGCTCAGAAAGCTGGGAAGGCCTAACTGGGAAGAGTGATCCTGAACTGGTTTGGTGTGGAAAATCCCAGTGAGTCAGCGTGGGGCTGCACCCCCTGAGCCCTCAGTGCACTTCAGCTTCCAAAACCAGCCCTGACTCCCTCCACCCCATCAATATCCCAGATTATTGAGGGAAAAAGGGACTGCAAAATCCAGCAGTTGGGATATTTGCTCCAAACTGGGATCTGGGTGCCTTCACTGCAGGTTGCACAATCCCTGGATAAATCAAGAAGAAGAAGAAGAAGAGGAATTTGTGTGAGGAGTTGTCTTTCCTCTCAGGGATTGCTCCAACCTCTGCTTTTCCTGCCTGGCTTGTGTTGCATCAGTGACAGAGGAGGAATGAACCCTTTGGAAGCAAAAAAACCCTTTGGATTTGTTTTTTTTTTTTGCCACTCCTGTCTCCTCCAGGCAAACCTTAAGCCACAACGTTTGGCTCTGTTCACAGACTGAATTATTTAAATTATTTGAATTATTCAAAGGTGACTGAACCCCAGAGCAGCGAATTCCACAAGTCCAATTGCAGACATCAAGAAAAAGCTGCTTTTCACACAAAATCTTCTTTTAACCAGCACCTCTCATCCACTTTAAAAATCCCTCCATTCCTCACAGCTCAATCCTTGTGCCTTTTACTTGCCCTGCTTATCTTTAGTCCCAAAATTGGGATAACACCAATTATTTCATTGGGTTTTGGAAGGAAAAGTTCCTCCTGCAGATGAATATTCCCAATAACAAGTAAAATCCTGGAGCAGGATCCCAGGAAAAGGCAGTGACCAGGCTGGTGAGGAGTAGCAAAGGTGATTGGGAAGAAATTTGCTCAGGATTTATAAGGAAAGTAAAGGAATGAGAAGTGTTTAGTCTGGAAATGCCTGAGGGCAGACAAAAGACTTTAAATGTGTGGAGAGTGGCTGCAGAGGAAAGGAAATATTTCTGCTGGGCTGTGGAGGCAGAACAAGAAATCTCAAATTTCTTGATTTAAGGAAAGATCAAGAAATTTTTCCTTAAAATTTAAGGAAAAAAAATTAATTTTTTTCCTTAAAAATTGCCGTAGAAGGGATGTAAATCAGGCCCAAAAATCAGATTTTCTCCTTTGCCATGTGGTGAAATAGGAGAGAGAGCAGGGAAACTTCTTGCTGGGAGAACTCTTTTCAGTTTTCTGCAGCTGAAGCAGATCTTGGGTTGATAGATGCAGATTTATCTCATTTTTTAGGTGCTTGTGAGCCAAAGAAGGGACCCTGCTTAGCTCTGTCTTATCAGCCAACACTGCTGATAAAGTGGGGTCATGTCCAGGGATCTGTGCTCTGGGAGGAGGCAAAGCCCAGCCTTGGGTTATCCCAAATTTCCAGCTCCTTGGGATCCCCTCTGCAGGTGAAATGTTGGAGATAAGGCTGGAGCTAAGCTTGGAGATAAAATTTGTAATCCTGGAGCTTCTGCCTCTTTCTCCCAGGAACTTTTGGCCCTTTCAGCCTCGGGGTTGGAGTTTTATGGATAATGAAGCTGGAAGGAAATTGGGAATTGCCAGGTGGGTGGAGGGGAGCGGCTCAGGGTGGTGCCTATGCCTGCAAAAAGCAGGAAAAATGGGATTTTTCCAGGTGCTGTTGGGTCAGCCCTGCATTCCTCAGGTTACTGCTGCTCCTGGGAGCTTTGTGGGGTGACACAGGAGAATTTGGAGGAGACAGCTTGGAAATTCCTGGTTTTCAGGGCATTTCCCAGCTTGAATCCTGCAAAACTGCATCCAGGGACGGAAAAAAAATGAAAGATTTCCCTAAATCCCTCCATCTCCCACGAGCTTTCTCATTATCTGCCCTGTCCCAGCTTCCTCTGAGCTTCTGCTTCCCAGGAAATCCTTCCCTGCTCCCTGGGAGCTCCTTGGGGAGGGTTTTGTTTCAATTCCCTGCTGTGGAATTCCTGTTCCCACAGGATAAATGCTTGGTTTGCTCGGAGGTGGTGCCATTTCTGCATTCCTGGGTCCCTCCAGGGGGGACACCAAGGGACTAAGAGGGTCCCTTTTGAGCTCAGACAGGATTCTGTGGGTTTTGAAGCCTTGTGGAGTTGGTGTCACATTAACAAGATCCATGGATGTCCCGTGGGATTCACTGCCAGGACTTTTTTGGGGCTTGGGAGGAATTTTGGCCCCTTCTAGAACCCACAACCAAAGTTTCCTTTTGGCATCCTGAAATCCCAGAGGAGCTGAAGCTTTTTTTTAGAGGAAATAGAACAAATCTGAACCAGGGACACTCTGCCAGCACAGACCTGACCTTGGCTCTTCCCTCCTGCAGCAGGAATGAGGAATATTGAATTTCCAGCTGCCTTTTCCTCCTGGAAGGGCAGATTACCTCAGATTACCTGACCTCTAACAAACACAGCAGCTTTTAGGAGAGGACAGAGTCCTGCTAAAGCCACTTCCCATGGGAAAGTGGAAGATCCAGCAGTTTCTTCTTTCACTTCCTGACCTGACTGAGCAGTTCCTCTTGGGAAATGTTTAAGGAAGGTGAATAAACCCTGAGTAAATCCTCTCCAGGGTGATTCTCACTCTGGGCTCACTCTGCTGCCTCCTTTTATTGCATCCCAGTGTTTGTTGTGCATGGAATGGCTCTGATGCTTGTCTCTCCATGCCTGCAGGCAGTTCCCAGGATGTGGGAACATCGTGACCTTCTCCCAGTTCCTGTTTATTGCAGTGGAAGGTTTCATCTTCGAGGCCAACTTCGGGAGGAAGCGCCCGGCCATCCCCATCAGGTACAATCCCAAGGTTTTCCCAAGCAGGAGTTGCCTGGATCTCTCTTATCTCCAAAAAGCTTTGCAGAAAATGGCTTTTCCACTTATCCTGTGTAAATTTGCAGCATCTGCAGAGCCATGTTGGGAAGCTGGGAGGCCGGATAAAATCCGCACTCATTTATCAGGAATTTTTAATGGGAAATTGCCATTGGATCCTTCCCTGGCACAGGAACAGGGCAGAGTTTTGCACAGGGAAGAGTTTGCTGTGCTTAAAGAGCTTTTTAGCTCTGGGATTTGATGTGGTGGGAGTGGGAAGGGAGAGTTTTCCTGGAAAATCACCCAAATTCACTTTGTGTCTCTCCACTGGGGATGAGCTTGGTGACAGACCTGGGAGCTCTGCCCTACTCCAGACCTCTCCCTGCATCCCACATCATTCCTGAGGGGTCTCTCAGCATCTCAGGGAGGTTCCTGCACATCTCCCAGGGATTTTTTTCCGTGTTTCAGGAACTATTTCATCATGGTGGCCATGTTCTTCACCGTCAGCGTGGTCAATAACTACGCCCTGAACCTGAACATCGCGATGCCGCTGCACATGATCTTCCGCTCGGTGAGCCCCCTCCTCCTCCTCCTCCTCCTCCTCCTCCTCCTCCTGGGGTTCCCATGCCATCTTTTCTGCTGGAATTAGCCCTGCTCCACGTGTCCTGAGAGCACCAAACCCCTGTGGAAATCCTGAATTACAGCTGCTGGGAGAGCAGCCTCACTCTAAAGTTCAGCTGCAAAAGTTTCACTTTATGGCGTTGATCATTAAATTCCAGCTTAATGGACAGACAGGGAAACAGGCTCAGACAGACTTTGGAATTCCAGAGGTGAGGGGGAAGTGACAGTTACAGTGACAAAAGCAATCCCAGACTCTGGTTGGCCATAGGGATCCAGCTTTTCCTGCCTCCAAGTGTTTAAAGTTCTGGTCTTGAACATTGCAGGTCAGAGAGTGTGGATTTGGGATTTGGCCTAATTCCACCTGCACAGGTCTTTGCTCTCTAAAAAAATCATTAAACTGCATCTTCACTTAAGTGTGGATGAGTGCCAGGCTAAAAGATTTCTTAAAACCCAAGGAAATGGAATAACAAAATCTCCTGGTGGCAGCTGTTTTCCCAGAGCACATCCTGGGGGTGGAATATCTGGAATCAGGAGAGGTTCAAAAGGATAAAACCAGCCCACACTGAAGGAGGCCTGGCCCACATGGCCTGTGAGGGGTGGTTCTGGTCCTGCAGTCAATCCCTGGAGCTGGGCTCCTGTTCCCAGTTAAACCAGTGGGATTTGGCCACGTTCTGGTCACACATTGAATAAGAAAAGAAAGAGGAGGTGCCCTGGCCAGGAGACCCAACCCAGTATCCTCATTCCCAAGGCACCCAGCTCACCTTCTGCCCTTTCCCTGGGTGAAGGGACTCAGAATAATGGAATCATGGAGGCAGGAAAAGAACTTCAAACTCATGGAGTCCCACCATCCCCAGCACTGCCCAACCACCACTGCCCCATGTCCCCAAGTGCCACATCCACAGGGCTTTGAATCCCTACAGGGATGGGGACTCCACCCCTGCCTGGGCAGCTCATTCCAGTGCTGGACAACCCTTTCAGGGCAGGAGTTTTCCCAATATCCAACCTTAAGGAATCTGTTCCTTCTCCCTGTCAGTTTTCCTGCTTCAAACCTGGTGTTTCTCATGGTGTTTTGGCATTCACCACGCTGAGTTTGCAGTGTCCCTTTGGGATGAGCATCCCAATCTGGGGAATTCTGGCCTGCTGACTTCCTGTTTTGATTTTATCTTCTTTTTTTTTTTCCCTCAGGGTTCTCTCATAGCAAGCATGGCTCTAGGGATCATCATCCTGAAGAAAAGGTAAATCACCAACTTTGTATCTTTAGGGAATGCTCTGCCACGGACTTAATCCTGGTGGGTGTTTTGTGCCATCACTTTTCCTGGTAAATATTTTACTTTTAATGATGGGAAACTGGGACAGAGAGCATGGAATAGAGGCTGGAATAGCTCCTTCTGCATTTCCACCTCTCCCTCCTTGCTTGTCTGGAATTTTGGGCTGGAAAGAGATTTTACACTGCTGCAGCCTCTGTGTTGACTCCTGGTATTCTGGAAGTGCTCCTGGGGGATGCTGGGGTGGAGCTCAGGGCCTCCCTTCTGCTGGGGACTGTGGCTCTAGCAGTGCTGATAACACACTGATAACACACTGATAACACACTGATAACACACTGATAACGCTGAGCTGTGCCTGCACAGAGTTGCAGGATAAACTGGGATAAGTGTTGGGATAAATTGGGATAAATGTTGGGAGAAAAGCTCCTTTAGGTGTGAGCTGGAGTCAGCTGGCCCTCCCAGGGTTAGGAAGTGGGAATGTTATCCCAGATTTGGAGCAGGAATGCAGGGGATGGACAGGAGCCAGGCGGGGTCGGTGACGTGTCCCTTGTCCCCTTGTCCCCAGGTACAGCGTGTCAAAATACACCTCCATAGCCCTGGTGTCCCTGGGCATCTTCACCTGCACTTTCATGTCTGCAAAGCAAGTGGTAAGGACTGGGAAGGGACAGGGGAACATCAGCAATTCCCTTTTTTTCCTGCCTGATTTTTCATGGAGACGTGAGGTGGCTCCGACCTCAATGTCTGCTCCCCAAGAGCTTTTCCTCCTGGTTTTATTTTCCTGTGGTTTGGATGCACAGACGTGTGGGATTCCATTTAATTACAGGTGTCTCCTCCCCTGTTCACGCTGCTTTTTGCTGGGAAAAAACCTCTTTTTTTTGTTTTCTTTTGGCCTCAGAGGTAACAGAAAGCAGCTGCTGTTTCTTGCCTTGTGTGGCAGGCAGGGGCAGGCGAATCCCAAACAAAACTCAGCCACCTGAAATCTTCCCTCTTTCCATCCCGCAGGAGATTGTTGCCTTTCAGGGTGGATTTTTCCTGTTGTCATGCAGCCTGAGCCTTAAATCAAGTGCCTGTGCAGCCTCAGAGCTGTTCCTGGGTCAGCACCCACGGCCTGACCCTGTCAGCTGATGACAAAAAAACAGCACAAAGTGGTGGCCAGGTGAAAATTGGCTGCACTTAATCCAGCTCGGAGAGGTTGGAAATGAAAGGGAACTGTCAAAGCTCCAAATTCCCCATCATTCCAGAGCTTTTCATCCTCAGAGTGGCTGAGGAAGGGCTGGGCTCTGCAGCTCTGGCTCTGTGTTAATCCAGATCAGCTGCAGTGATCAATCCCAGCAGGGCTGGAATTTTGGGGTAGAGCTGACAGCTGTGCAAAGGTGAATAATTTGATTTTCCCTGAAGAACGGGAAAGAGCTGAGACAAGCCAGGCTGGAGCTGTGCCCTCAGCCTGATTCCCTCAGGTCCTTCACCACAAGCCTGGGTTTAGGTCTGGTTTTAGCTCCTGACTGGGGCTTGGCCAGAGCTTTTGTTCCTTCCACTTATCTCTGGGAGGGGAGCACGGGAACCTGGGAATGGGATGGGGACACAGGAACTGGGAATGGGAATGGGGCACAGGAACCTGGGAATGGGATGGGGGCACAGGAACCTGGGAATGGGAATGGGATGGGGACACAGGAACTGGGAATGGGAATGGGATGGGGACACAGGAACCTGGGAATGGGATGGGGACACAGGAACTGGGAATGGGAATGGGGCACAGGAACCTGGGAATGGGATGGGGGCACAGGAACCTGGGAATGGGAATGGGATGGGGACACAGGAACTGGNGGGGACACAGGAACCTGGGAATGGGATGGGGACACAGGAACCTGGGAATGGGAATGGGGGCACAGGAACCTGGGAATGGGATGGGAGCACGGGAACCTGGGAATGGGAATGGGATGGAGACACAGGGAATGGGATGGGGACACAGGAACCTGGGAATGGGATGGGGACACAGGAACCTGGGAATGGGAATGGGGGCACAGGAACCTGGGAATGGGATGGGAGCACGGGAACCTGGGAATGGGAATGGGATGGAGACACAGGGAATGGGATGGGGACACAGGAACCTGGGAATGGGATGGGGACACAGGAACCTGGGAATGGGAATGGGGGCACAGGAACCTGGGAATGGGATGGGAGCACGGGAACCTGGGAATGGGAATGGGATGGAGACACAGGGAATGGGATGGGGACACAGGAACCTGGGAATGGGATGGGGACACAGGAACCTGGGAATGGGGTGGGGACACAGGAACCTGGGAATGGGATGGGGACACAGGAACCTGGGAATGGGAATGGGGGCACAGGAACCTGGGAATGGGATGGGAGCACGGGAACCTGGGAATGGGAATGGGATGGAGACACAGGGAATGGGATGGGGACACAGGAACCTGGGAATGGGATGGGGACACAGGAACCTGGGAATGGGGTGGCTTTGAGAGCCTGAAGAGCAACACTGATTATTTTTGTGATTTTAAGAATTCAGTCTCATCAATCCAGGCCGTTCCTTTCAGGAAAAATCCCGATTTGATCAGAGTCTGCCCCTTTTTTGCTGGAATTCCTGGATTCCCTGGAGCAGAGGGGGAAGCCTGTGGCTGCTCCCAGCCCTGCTCAGGCACGAGGGAGGTCGGGGAACTGCAGGGACCTGGTGGCTCCTGGTGACTCTTGTGTCTCCCTTCAGGCATCTGACTCCAGCTTAAATCAAGAGGATGGACCCCAGGCTTTCCTCTGGTGGTTGCTGGGTATGTGAGGGCCACATTTCTGGGATACTGGCAGGATTCTTGGAATTCTCGTGGCAAAAGCTGGAGCAGAGAGGGGCTGGGGCTGCTCCAGGTGTTCCTTCAGCACAAGATGTCATGGAGGAGCTTTAAAGTGTGGTTTTCTGCCTCCACCCTGGGTCTGTTGGTGGCTCTTTGGGAAATCTGGGATTGATTATTATCAGCAGTGGCACAAACTGCATCCCTGGTATTTTTAAGGAATCTCTTGGAAACCTGTAATCAAACCCCAGAATCGTTATCAGTTTTCTTATCAAGTCTGGGCAGTTTGGTTGGTTTTTTTTTTTCCCCTTTACCAAAATTTGGTGAGTTGAAGCTGCAGGGCTGTGCTTCCCTTCCAGGTATTGCTGCCCTCACCTTTGCCCTGCTGATGTCTGCCAGGATGGGGATTTTCCAGGAGACACTGTACCAGAAATTTGGGAAGCACTCCAAGGAGGCCCTGTTCTACAACGTGAGTCCCTGGGGCTCTCCCTGCTCCAAGGTCCCTTCCCCTCCTGGATTGGGCACAAAAAGGATCCCAGGATGGAGCAGTGAGGAGCTGCTCTGATCCAGCTGCTCCCCAGCAGGGAATTGGGCTGGGTTCCCATGCCCTGATCCCAGCAGGGATTTGTTTCTCCCCCCAGCACGCGTTGCCGCTCCCGGGGTTCCTGCTCCTGGCTCCCAACATTTACCAGCACGCCCTGCTCTTCAACCAGTCTGGTGAGTGCTGTGCTCAGGAATCCTGCTCCTGGGCCTTCCCATCCTCTGGAACAGCCTCTGGGAAATTTCCTTCCTGCACTTGTGCGTGCTGGCATCTTGGGGTGTTCCAAATCTTTGGAATTTTGAGGAATTTGCAGGAAGGAATCTCTGGATGGGAGGGGCTGGGCTGGAATTCCCAGATCTGGGGCTGCCCCTGGATCCCTGGCAGTGCCCAAGGCCAGGCTGGACAGAGCTTGGAGCAGCCTGAGACAGTGGGAGGTGTCCCTGCCATGGATGGGGGTGGAATTTAAGGAACCATTCCATGATTAAAGCCCAAGTTTCTTACTAATTCCCACACACCAGCCACATCCAAGAGTGATCCCTGGGAAAAGGAAGGTGGTAGCTCAAAAATGGGAGCACCAGGACCTAATCCTCAATAAGGGATGGAAGCATGGACCTGCTGGGATTTCATTTTGCTGATGCTCCCCAGGATTTGCCGTGAGAACAGAGCGGATTCCTCCAGCGTGACAGCTCTGGCACAGCAGAGCAAGACAGGGCTTTTCTTTTTCCTTCTTCTCTCTTCTTCCTTCTGGAATTCCAAGCAGCAGGGCTGTGTAAGGCTGCAGGGAGCCCTGGCAAGGAGAGAGGCTCCTCCAGCAGTGACCTCTCCCACCCTTTTTCCCTGCAGAGCTGTTCCAGGTGCCGGTGGTCGGCCTCACCCTGCCAATCATGTGGTTCTACCTCCTCATGAACGTCATCACCCAGTATCCTTTGTCCTTTGTCCCTCTGGGGTGGCACAGCAGCTCTGGGGCTGGCTGCCTGATCCTTGGAATCTTCCTTGCCCTTGGGAGCTGCTGGTGGTGTGACTGAAAATACCGGGAAAGGAACTTTTGGTTTTAGGCTGGACTCGATGATCTCAAAGGTCCTTTCCAGCCTGGTTTGTTCTGGGATTCTGGGACTTCTGCTCCATGGAAAGAGCAGAAGAGATGGAGATTGGAGATTCTGTTTTCCAGCTCAGCCCCAGCTGCTCCAGTGGTGGAATCTGAGATTTGGGGTTTCCCTGAGTTTGATGTGTCCTGTTCCAAGCCAGCTGATCCCAGCAGGAAATTTCATCTCTCTGCTCCTTCCTGTTCCCAAAGGGAATCCCCAATCTTCATCCCTGCTATCCCATCCTCCTTCTCTCAGGAGGAGGTAAATCCTTGGAGTTTTACCTGCCCTTGGGAGCTGCTGGTGGTGTGACTGAAAATACAGGGAAAGGAACTTTTGGTTTTAGGCTGGACTCGATGATCTCAAAGGTCCTTTCCAGCCTGGTTTGTTCTGGGATTCTGGGACTTCTGCTCCATGGAAAGGGAGGAGTTTGGAGATTCTGTTTTCCAGCTCAGCCCCAGCTGCTCCAGTGGGGGAATCTGAGATTTGGGGTTTCCCTGTGTTTGATGTGTCCTGTTCCAAGCCAGCTGATCCCAGCAGGAAATTTCATCTCTCTGCTCCTTCCTGTTCCCAAAGGGAATCCCCAATCTCCACCCCTGCTACCCCTTACTGTTGAGTCTTTGCTTTTTTTTTTGTTAGGGTTGGGATGAAATGTGTGAGTGGTGTTTTTTGTTCGGATTTAGATGTTTATTAGTTTATAGTTTCATAAACTGGGTTTTACAGCACTTCACTCTAACAAACTAAAAATGGAGCTGTATCTTTCTCTCTACAAGGCTTTTTAAGGATAAATTGTCTAATTAAGAAATGACACTTAAATTATTTTTACTTTTAACTTAATAACTAACTACTTGTGGCATGTAATGTGGACTTTTTATCCAATTACACAAACGTTGTAGTTTGAGATAGGAAGTATTTTAGGGAAGTGATGTGAAAACTTTTTAGTAATTGAAATTATTTTATGGTAATAAAACCATTTTTAGTGGTTTCGAACCAAAGCCACTACACTGATACTACTGAAACTCTTGAAGAAGAAGGTGAAGAAGGACTAGCTTTTGCCCTAAAACTTTCATTTTGCTTTATATATATTACTACATTCTAAAACTTTAAGTTTTCTACTATGTGATATTACACACTTCTATTTAAACTACACACCTATAATCTCAGTTCTACCATTAAATTTTGTGCTGGGTGTTTTGGTCCCAGCAAGAGTGGGAACCCAACCCCTGGGCCCTTTGGAGGGGGTTCCCTGCTGAGTTCTTTTCCAAGGATGAAGAACGAGCAGGACTCTCTTTCTCTTGGTCTCCAGCGTTTTGTTTATTCTTATCTTAAGTTCAGCCCTGTCTGCACACCAGACTCAGCGTGGGAGAAGCGAGGCACAAAATGGACCCAAACACCCAAACCAAGGCACAAAATGGACCCCAAACACCCAAACCAAGGCACAAAATGG
>VWZP01006695.1:0-20766 GCA_013396995.1 Dicaeum eximium | reverse complement strand
AAAGCTGTTTAACCCAATTCCTTTCTAACACCTACTTTGTTTTTACTTTTCTACCAATAACTTCTGCTGATCCATTCACGTAACTTCCACATTACTGCTCACTCTAACCAATAACTTTGTGCCACCAGTGCTACAGAAAATGGAGCTGAAGAGGGACAAGAAGGAAGAAGGGACAACACCCAAAATCCTCCATCTTGTCTCCTGTTCACTCTCATATTAAAATCCTAAACCCCTAAATTCCTCACCCTGTGATAAACTCCCACTATCACTTTCTGCTATGTAATTCACACCTGTGTGCTCCAGCTCATCCCAAAGCTTTGGTAACTTTTTCCAGGGACAAAGGTTAAAAGCAGATTTCTGCTGAGGGTCAGGGCTCCTAAAACAGGGATTGATTACTATCAATCACAGAGAGCCATTCTGTGTGCCCTGGATCCCAGCAATTTTGGAAGCCTTTTCCACAGGTCAGGTGAAATGCAGTGTTCTCTTGGGGGTCAGCACAGAGTTTTGAAAGCTCTCATCTCTGTGGTTCCCAGGCCTTACCTCTGCTCCCAGGTACGTCTGCATCCGCGGCGTTTTCATCCTGACCACCGAGTGCCCGTCCCTCACCGTCACCCTGGTGGTGACGCTCCGCAAGTTCCTCAGCCTCATCTTCTCCATCCTCTACTTCCAGAACCCCTTCACGGGCTGGCACTGGCTGGGCACAGCCTTTGTGTTCGTGGGCACGCTGATGTACACCGAGGTGTGGAACAGCCTGGGGCCGCTCCGCGCGCGCTGCACCGGGAGGAGGCCCAAGGAGGAGTGAGCCCGGGGATTTTCCTTCTGCAGGGATCTGTTTGTTGTTTTCCAGAGCAGAGCAGAGCAGCAGGGAACCCCCCAGGGGGTGTTTTTATAACAGGGGAGGTGTTGGCTGTGCCAAGCTCCTGGGAGAATGGGGAGCCTCCGCTGGGAACTTCAGGAATGGATCATGGAGAAACAACCCAGGTATTTTTTGCGAGTTGGCATTTTTTCCCAATTTTTCCTGCTTTTTTTTTTTTTTCTTTTTTTTCTTTTTTTCCATTGGAATAATGCTTTTTAAGGAAAAGTTGACCCAGAGCTTTGTTGGGAGCCCAGTTTCTGTGCTGTTGGATTGGATCAGATGGACCCTGAGCCAGTTTGGTGCTGTCCTTTAATTGTCCCGGTGTCTGGAGCTGATGGCTGAGCCCCATTCCAGTGGGAATCCCTGATCCCTGTGCTGGAGGGGATGTGAGATACAGCCCCAGCTGGAGCCTCCAGTCTGCCCAGTGGATCCTGAGAGTGCTGGGTTTGCTCTCCCTTTCCCAGTTCTCCTCCCATCCCTTGGGATCAGCTTCCTCATGGCTTTTGTGTCAGCCTGGCACAGGCTCCCTGTCCCTCAATGTCACCCCTGGCTGGTTTTCCTGGAGTTTCCCTGCAGTTTTCTTGGAGCAGCACCTTGTTCCCTGCTCAGCTGGGACAGTTGAGGCATCCAGGAGGGATAAAGAGGGTTTAATAGCAAAGGCAAAACCATGGGAAAAAAAAAAATCCCAAAGTGATGGAAAGGCAGCACCTCACTCGCTCCCAGGCATTCCCTGAGCCAAGGTCACCTTTCCAAAACTTCTTCCCTCCATTTTTACTGCTGATATTTATCAGCTGCCTGGGATAATTCCCTTCCCAGCTTTCTGTGGCCTCATCCTTGCTGGGAGGCAGAACTGGGAAAAGGGAAAGGTTCCACCAGCTCCAACCCCAAATCCCAGTGTGGGAAAAGGGAACTCAATCCCACACAGAGCCAGCATGGTGCTGCCAGGACCTGCAGCTCCATCCTGAAGTCCTGAAGGATTTTTTTTCCCTCAGTTTCTGTTCCTCCTGAGCCTGAGAAAGCTGAATTTCAAGTGCCAAGGTATTTTCCCAGGGATTTTGTGACCTGGTGTAGGTCAGGTGTTGTTCCAGCTGTTGGTGGTGGCTCCAGGAAGGACCCAGAGAGAGGCAAAACCTTTATCCCTGATTTTCATCTTCCAGGCTCTTCACACAGAGCTCCAGCTGGGATTAGGGAGGTGTGGAAGCCAAAAGAAATTTGGGATGAAGGATTTTAGGAACAGGGAATAACTGGTGGGGTTCTTCAGAGATCAGATACGGCAAGGAAACGCCGGAGCCATAACTCCAGGTCCGTGGGTGTTTTATCCAGGGATTGTAGGATCCAGGGATTGTAGGAACCAGGGATTGTAGGATCCAGGGGTTGTAGGATCCAGGGGTTGTAGGATCCAGGGGTTATAGGATCCAGGGGTTATAGGATCTAGGGACTGAGCAGGGCTGGCAGGGAGCTGCTCCCAGCTCTGACATTCTGTGCACACTCTGGGTCACTCTTCCTCTCCAGGACCTCGCATGGTGTCCCCAGTTCCTGTGGGACACAGGAACATTTGGGGGATTTGGGCATTCCCATTTTTTTAACTGTGCTTTTCGCTCCCAGCACATCAACCCTGGCTGGTTTGTTGCTGTCAGGGGGGATTTTTTTAACTTCCTGGCGTGATCAGCACGTTTGGAATATTTATGGAGTCGCAGGAGCGGCAGCAATTCCCTTCCTGCTGGAGGACAGGAGGAAAGGTCCAGGCAGAAGGGCCTTGTTAGCCAAAATTAATTAAATCCAGGCTCCCCATCCAGGCTGGGACTGCTGATTAGTTTGGTTTTAATGTTTGTGTAGAGATCAGAGCACCTATTTTTTAGCAGAGGCTGGAAAAGGGAAGGAGCCCGATGGCTTTTGGGGTGGCTGGTTGGGTTTAGGGTGGGGTTTGGGCTGGGTTTGGTTCTCATTTCATGCTTTGCTGGTGGCTGGAAAATTAATGGAATCATGGAATTGTTTAGGTTGGAAAAGCCCTCAGAGATCATCCAACCATTCCCAGCAGTGCCAAGGCCACCACTGAGTGTTCCCAAGTGCCANTGGTTTTTTTAAAGTGAAATAAATCTGTGTCCTCTTCAAAGGCTCTTGGGTTTGGTTCTCATTTCATGCTTTGCTGGTGGCTGGAAAATTAATGGAATCATGGAATTGTTTAGGTTGGAAAAGCCCTCAGAGATCATCCAACCATTCCCAGCTGTGCCAAGGCCACCACTGAGTGTTCCCAAGTGCCACTTCCACAGGGCTTTGAAATCCCCCAGGGATGGGGACTTGAGTGCCCTGTTCCAACCCTTTCCATGAGGAACTTTTCCATGAATATCCAGTCTAAATAACAGCTCACCAATTTTTCTTTAATGTGAGAGAAAATAGGAAAGACTCAGCCTGGCTGGGTGGGGTTCTGGAGAAGACCCCACCATCAGATCCAAGTTTCCCTAAATCCAGCACCAATGGGAGCCTGGAGCAGTTGGGGTGGAGGAAATTTGGGATTTGAGGTCTCCCAGCAAGACTCAAATCCTCACAACTGTCCAGATTTGAGGTCCCAGGCAAGATTAAAATCATCAGAATCTGAGGCTCTCCAAAAAGACTCAAAATCTCAAACCATGAGAAATTGAGATTCTCCAAAAAGACTCAAGTCCTTAAATCATTAAAATTTGAGGTTCTCCAAAAACACTCAAATCCTCAAAACATCAGAATTTGAGGTCCTTCAAAAAGACTCAAATCAGAATTTGAGGTCCTTCAAAAAGACTCACATCCTCAAAACATCAGAATCCGAGGTTCTCCCAAAGAACTCAAATCCACAAATCAGAATTTCAGGTTCTCTAAAAAGACCGAAGTCCTCAAACCATCAGAATTTGAGATTCTTCCAAAAGACTCAAATCCTCAAAACATCAGATTGTCAGGTTCTCCCAAAAACTCAAATCAGAATTCCAGGTTCTCCAAAAAGACTCAACTCCTCAAACCATCAGAATTTGAAGTTCTCTCAGAAGATTCAAATCCTCAAATCAGAATCTGAGGTTCTTCAAAAGGACTCAAAATCTCAAATCAGAATTTGAGGTTCTCCAAAAAGATTCAACTCCTCAAATCATCAGAATTTGAGGTTCTCCAAAAAGATTCAAATCCCCAAAACATCAGGATTTCCAGATGTTTTGGGAAGGGATTTGATGTTTGGGTTAGGAATTTGATCCATAGTCTGGGAAGGGAGCACGAGAGAGGGAATGGCAGAAAAGCTGAGGGAGGAAAGGCAAGGAATTGATAATTTGTTGAGTCCAGGAAATTCAGCTTCTCCCTGGTGCTTTGAAAATCCCTTTTCCTATTTCCATGCAAGGTCTGCATTCCCTTCCCTCAATGTGGAAGTTTTGGAAGCTCAGGGCTCAAGAAGTGATTGCCAAATAGGAGATTATTTTCCAGTATTATTACCTGAAACAAATGAAAGCGAGCCCCTGCTCACTGAAAACAAATAATTTTTTTTTACAGCTGGGAAATAACTCCACCTGTATCCTCAGCTCTGTAGAATCCAAATAAAGATACAATCCCTGAACTGGAAAGTGAAAAATTTCCTGATAATAGGAGAAGATTGAATGGCTGAGGTCACCCAAGAGGCACAAGGATTTTTGCAGGATTCTATGCTGCAAGATGAGGAAATCCAGGGAAAACGTGGTTGGTTTTATGCAGGAGGGAGCAACTATTCCAAGAGTGGAGAGCTGGGGATGAATGTGGAAGTGGAATGTGGCTGGGAGAACAGGGCAGGGATGGAAGCAGAAGGAAAGAGAGGCTGACATGGCTGGAGCTGCCCCAGCTCTGGATCCAACAGCAGCAGCACCTGGAGCTGCTGGAGCAAATCCAGAGGAATCCATGGAGCTGCTCCAGGGCTGGAGCCAGGCTGGGAGAGCTGGGGGTGCTCACCTGGAGAGGAGAAGGATCCAGGGAGAGCTTCCAGCACATTCCAGGGCCTGAAGGGGCTCCAGGAGAGCTGCAGAGGGACTGGGGACAAGGCCTGCAGGGACAGGACACAGGGAATGGCTCCCACTGCCACAGGGCAGGGCTGGATGGGATCTTGGCAAGGAATTCCTGCCTGGGCTGGAATTGCCAGAGCAGCTGGGGCTGCCCCTGCATCCCTGGAATGTCCAAGGCCAGGCTGGACACTGGGGCTGGAGCAGCTGGGACAGTGGGAGCTGTCCCTGGACACTGGATGGGATTTAAGGTCCCTTCCCACCCAACCATTCCATGATTCCATGGTTTGCTGCAGGATTTTGGGTGGTTTTTCAGTCCAGTCCAGCACTCACCTCACTGAATTGCCTTGGCCATAAAAATAAAAAACCAACCCAAATTTTGCAGTTTTGGCTCTGAGCTCCCCGTGCCTCAGGGCTACGGAATCACTTCTTGTTCTGCCAAAATCCACCATGAAAACCTGGAAGAGCTGCTGAGCTTCAGCTTGAGGATCCAGCCAGCTGCTCCATGGAGAGTGCTTCCTGAAAAGCTTTGGAATTTGAGGCTCCCTGAATCTGAATTACTCACCCTGATCTGCTTGGTGCAATTCATCCAATTTAATCAACAAAACCCTTGGCCACAAGGGACACTTTGGGCTCTTCCATGGCTCCAAACTGGGACAAAATCCCATTTTCTGTGCAGGGAAAGGGCTCTGAGGTGGAACCTGCTGAGGTAAAAGGGCTCTGGAAGTACAAGGCAACAAAAATTAATCAGGACAAATGTTAATTCAGAGGTTTTATTGTCTTGTGAAAACCCAAATCTTCACTCACTTCCTACCCCTTCAGCTGCCTCTCAATAATTCTCATTTTTGCTGATGACTCCTCGTTAGGTTGTTTAAATCCCCTTGCAAATCAAATGATTGTGACTCAACCGCATTTTACTTTTAAAAAAAACCACTCTGAACTGGTTTTCACTCCCAGTTTCTCTCTGAACATTTCACAAAATCCCTCTTCTAAATAATTCACCAGTCCTACTATACAGACAATATTAATAGAAGCCCTGGTGCTTCCACACCTCAATTAAATTTATAATATAGGAAGGGGAAGAAAGAGAGAAATTAATGGAAGATACAATCCCGTGGTTGTTAGGAAAAAATCTCCACCGTTTCCCAGCTGAGAGTGCCCAGGGAAATAATTTCTGGCTTTGGGAAATACAGAAATTACTTTTTAATAAAGTTATAAATAAATAACCCTTTTTTTTTTTTTGGGAGAGTTAATCAGAAATGGGTTCAGCAATAATATTTGATAGATTTTGCTTTGTTGAAGAGAAAAAGATGAAAAGCAGGGTTAGAAGAAGTCAGTGGGACAAAAATTGGGATGGAAGTGGCCATCAGGGGTTGGTGCTTTTCCGTCCAGGTGGGATTGGAGGCAGGACAGGTTTGGAGTGGGAGCCAGGCACAGAAGAAGAACCCAACGTGGCCTTGCTGGATTTCCTCAGGAGGTTCTCAGCAGGCACTTCAGCCTCTGCAGGAATTAGAGAAGGGGAGAGGGTTTATTCCAATGAAAAGTCACCATTTACCACAGATTTCCAGTGATTTTGGAACCATGGATGGTTCCAAAAAAACCATGAGGAAAAAGCTCAATGGATGAGGTTTTTTGACCTCATCCATTTATGCCTAAGCAGTAACTGGTTGTTTTTTTTTAAATATGAATTTGGAATGCTGGAAATGTCCAGCATTGGATGGGGCTTGGAGCAACCTGGGATATTGAAATTGTCCCTGCCCATGGCAGGGGGTGCCACTGGCTGATTTTTCAGGTCCCTCCCAACCCAACCCATCCTGGTTTTGTAATTCCATGAATATCACTCCAACCTTCTGGCCTGTCCACTCCTCTTCCAGCTCCTCCTGGCTCCTGGAGCTGGGCTTTGCCTTTCCCAGCGAGGCGCCTGTGAGGAATGGGAAGTTTGGTCCACAGGACTTCGTCAAGAGCTGCGTCATGTGGGACAAAACTGCGTCTCCCAGCATGCCCAAATTCCCTGGAGATGAGGAGAGAAAAGATTCCTGGTTTAAAATAGGAGTAAAAAAGGAAATTCATCGTGTTTGCCAGAGTTAGGGATGTTGCAGTCACACAGCAAATAAACCCCAGCACTTCCCCATCCCACCAAACCTGCTCCCAGCCCTCCCAGAACTTCGGGAGTTTGCAAAGACAACGCCCACAACTCTCAATTTTCATTTCTTGATTTAATTAATCAGGGCAATACAGAGGTTCAGCAGCAGGTGGGAGATCAGGATTGGAGCTCCCTGATCCCAAACCTGTGGAGCAGCACTGCAGGGAAGAATTCTGAGTAAATAAAAGAGGAATTTCCTTGAAAAGGTTTCTGTGAACCCCAGGGACAACATAAATCTTGAGGAGCACCCAAGGCACCAAAAAAAATTTGGATTTTTATTAGACTTCAATATTTTTTTAAAAAAACCACTACAGGCTGGAGCAGAGTATTTCAGAAATGAGAGATTTTTCTCACCAACATTCCAGCTGCAAGAGGATTATAATATACAAGAGGATTTTAATCCAATTTTTTTTCCCCGAATTCTCCATATTTCCATCCCAGTTTTGCTGCAAGGCCTAGGAAATGACTCAGATGAGCAGTTTGCTTTTTTCCTGCCCTCACAGTTGTTCCTCCACTCTGTTTTTGAGGGTGTGAAATGCAAACACTGCTCCAGTCACAACACCCAATGGGCTGGGCTGCAAATCCAGATTTTTTCCCCATCTGCCAAGGGCGAGACTTTTCCAACTTCACATTTCCCGGTCTTGCTGAGGACAGATGATGCAGAATCATCTCATTCCACATGAAATTCCTCTCAGGAGCTCCCTCAGCACAAATTCTTGGGATAAATGGATCTGCAGAGGCCTCCGGATCCAGCCTTCTTCCAGGGTGTTAATTAAGTGCTTGTAATTAAAATTTGTGCATCGCATCCGGGGAAGTGGCTGGGATATAAAGGGAATTCTGAGGGGTTTTCTTAGCAAGGTGAGCTCAGAATTCTGCTTCAAGATGAAGGGAATGAGTTGAAATCTCTGAAGATGTTGAGCCTTTCTCATGTGATTTAAGGTAAAAAGCACTTTATTTATTTAATGTGATTATTATTTCATGTGATTATTATTTCTTGTGATTATTATTTCTTGTGATTATGATTAGTTATTGTGATTGTTATTTCACGTGATTATTATTTACTGTGATTACCATTTCATGTGATTATTATTTCATGTGATTATCACTTAATGTGATTGCTATTTAATGTGATTATTATTTCCTGTGATTATTATTCCATGGGATTGTTATTTAATGGTGATTTTTACAAGGTGGGAGAGTATGTTGGTGAAAATCCGTGGGATGGTGACTTTGGATACAGCAGCAAAGGTGCCTGAGTTTGGATGGGAGGAGAACAAGGACTCAGGACTGGGATTGAGCCCCTGATCCAATTCTTCCCTGAGAGGGTGAGGAATTCCTGCCTGGGCTGGAATTCCCAGAGCAGCTGAGGCTGCCCCTGGATCCCTGGCAGTGGCCAAGGCCAGGCTGGAGAGGGTTTGGAAAAATCTGGGATAGGGGAAGGGGTCCCTGCCCGTGGGGGTTTTAAGGTTCCTTCCCACCCAAAACCTTCTGTTGAGGTAGATGAAGAAAATAAAATTGATTAAAGATAATTAATTTCAAATTATTCAGAAAAATACCAGAGAACTTTGTGCTGAGGGCTTTGAGGGAAACCTGAATGGGAGGCAAGAGCAGACAAACCCCAATCCCTGCAGGAATCCTGTCCAGAGGTGCCAGCAGCAGGAATGTCATCAAATACTTGGAATTCTGAGGGAAAATCTCAATCCTGTAATGCAGGAATTAGAAAAGCTGGAATGAGGCAGCCCAGCCAAGTCTTCACTGCCTGGATGTGCTTTGGAGTGGGTTTGTTTGAATTAAATTGAATATTAAATCAAATATTAAATCAAGGATTAAATCAGAATTAAATCATGATTTAAACACCCACCAGAGAGAAGTTTCACCTTGGAAATCTCCCCTAGGATTTGCTGGATCTTCCTCTGGATATGAAATTATGGAACCACCCCTGGCAGTGCCCAAGGCCAGGCTGGAGAGGGTTTGGAAAAATCTGGGACAGGGGAAGGGGTCCCTGCCTGGGGAACTGGATGATCTTAAAGGTCTTCTCAACCCAAACCATTGTAGAATTCCATGAAATTCCAGTTTGCCAACAGCCCCAGGGCACAGAGAGTGGCTGACTCTGAACTCCAGGTTCAGGTGAGCCTTGGGGTCATCCCAAAGAGCCCGGCTCAAGGCCGAGCCCAATTCCAGCTGTGGGAGCGGGATCGGCCTGGCCGTGCCGGGTGTCCCATGTGGGATGGAGGTGACAACAGAGGGCCAGGAGAGGGGGGAAAAAGGGATTATCCTGGAAAAAATGCAGTGTCCGTGGTCAGAGCTCAGGTGTGCCCCTGGAGCAGGAGCAGCAGAGGAAGGGACAGGGGGAATGCCGAGGAAACGGAGCTCGCTGGGAGCCCAAGGCCTAAAATGGCGGAGAGGGATCCTCCTCACACCTGCTCCTCCCTGCAAGCTTCAGATGGCACAGGAGTGTCACTGCATTTCAAATGGCACAGGAAATGTCCCTCCTTCAAGTGGCACAGGAGTGTCCCCTCCCTTGAAGTGGCACAGGAGTGTCACCTCCCTTCAAATGGCACAGGATTGTCACCTCCCTTCAAATGGTACAGGAGTGTCACCCCACTTCAAATGGCACAGGAAGTGTCACTTCCCTTCAAGTGGCACACAAGTATTACCTCCCTTCAAGTGGCACAGAAGGTGTCCCCTCCCTTGAAGTGGCACAGGATTGTCACCTCCCTTCAAGTGGCACAGGAGTGTCACCCCACTTCAAATGGCACAGGAAGTGTCACCTCCCTTCAAGTGGCACACAAGTATTACCTCCCTTCAAGTGGCACAGGAGGTGTCACCTCCTTTCAAGTGTCACAGGAGGTGTCACCCCACTTCAAATGGCACAGGATTGTCACCTCCTTTCAAGTGGCACAGGAAGTGTCACCTCCCTTCAAATGGCAGAGGAGATGTCCCTCTCATTTAAGTGGCACAGGAAGAGTCACCTGTTTGGGTTTGGAACAAATAAATAAATAAACAAACAAACAAACAAATAAATATATAATTGAGGGTACTCCTCACCCGGGGACAGAGAATTCTCAGGACACGAGGCTCAGGGAGGGAGGAAGGTGAAGGCACCACAGAGCTCAGCCCCTGGTGGAATTTTAAGATCACCAATTTCAAGATTCTTGATTCAATTCTTGAAGAATTTCAAGATCATGATCTCCCCCAAATGCCACTCAGCAGGAACTGGTGTAAACAGAGAATAACTCAGGTTTTAAAACCACATTTCTCACTCAAATTCTGGTTTTCCACACCTGGACCGAGTTTCTTTCAGCATCTTTTCCCCTTCAAATATCCCCTGCAAAGAAATTTTTCTTGAAAATCCCTTCCTGGGGGTGTGAAAGGTGAAGAATGAAACCATTCCTACCTGTGCCAGGTTGAACCAGGATGTTGCTGGTTTGGAATTAACCTTCATCCCACCCCAAAATGAGCTCACCTGCTCTCTGGGGTAGCCTGGGGCAAGTTCTGCTCCTGGAGGGTGCTCCTGGCACGTGAGGACAGAAATTTTGGGAGCTGCTGGTGGGAGCTCTTGGATTCAGCTTCAGAATCCCTGAAACCAAAAATAAAAGTTCTTGTCATGCACAGAACGCAAAGCAGGAGAGGGCAGCTTGCTCAGAGAAAATAGAGATTTTTTTTTGTATTTAGCACACCCCAAGTGGAGTGAGATTCATCCCACTCCTCGTGGGATAACTCCCAGAATGAGGGATTTGTTTTAGAACAACTCAAACCCAGCATTTCTGGCAAATTTGTGTGGACACCACTTCATTTCCAGGCTTAAACCAGAGTTAAACCCAAGAGAAGCAGCGAAATGAAAGAAGCCCTTAATGAAATGCTGAGCTAAGAGGTTTTAGAGGTCTTTTCCCACCTTAATGATGCTCTAAATCTGTGATTCTGAAAAAATTAAATGAATTAAAACCACACAAACAACCACGGGAATCAGTCAGAGCAAACCACCAAACATTGCCTGGCAATGAGACATCCAAATGACTTTAATTACACCTGCACACAGCCAGAGGCAAAGAATAATTTGGATTTAAGGATCCAAATTTATGCAGATAAGCCTGCAGGCTTGCCATAAATTAAATAAGTTGGATTCTTGTGTGACACTGCCTGAATTTTTCTGCCAGACTCAGGAAAACTGAGCAATATATTTATTTCTGTTGAAATTAAAATGTACAACGAGGAGATTCATCTTTTAATATTTACTGACGCACCAGAAAGTCAAAGTTTTACGTGCTTGAGGAACTTTATTGCTATTTTTGGCAGCAGTTTTAGATGTTTCGTAGGGTTTTGATTTATTTTTAATTGGAATAGGGTTCTCTGGCCTGTCCCAGTTCTGGTCACAACCAGGTATTTCTGCTCCCAGTGCTCTCCCAGAATGATTCCAGCACTAATGGGTTTCCAGAGAGGGAGGAAATTAGATTTGGCTGAACAAAAATCTTATTTTTCTTTGGTAAAACCTGACCTGCAGCTCCATTGGCTGTTGGCACTGGAGCCAGTGGGAGAAAAGAAAAGGCAGGGGTGGGTGAGCCAGCACTGCAACTGATAAAATACTAAAATTACTGAATTCTTCCTCATTTCATGAGGGAAAAAATGCCTGGATTTAAAAAAAAAAATCTGCTTTTCACTGATTAAAAAAAAAAAAAAAATCTGCTTTTCACCTCTTTTCAACCAGAGGAATCAGGATCCAAATCCTCAGACAAAACACTGCTCAGAACATTGATACAGAAAAATCTGACTCAAGAGCTAAAAAAAATTAAAAATCTTCCATTGTGGAAACTTTAAGCTGATCAAATTGGCTCTTCCACGTGCTAAAAATACACAGAATTTTTTATCTGCATAATTAATGAATTTCAGGTTTTGAAATTAAAATCTTCATTGTAAAATACTTGGTTTAGGTTGCTTCAGGTTTCCTGCAAAGCCCTCAGCACAAAGTCCTCTGGTATTTCCCCGAATAATTTGAAATTAATCAGCTTTAATCAATTTTATTCTCTTCATCTACCTCAACAGAAGGGTTTGGGTGGGAAGGAAGCTTAAAAACCCCACGGGCAGGGACCCCTTCCCCTATCCCAGATTTTTCCAAACCCTCTCCAGCCTGGCCTTGGGCACTGCCAGGGGTGGTTCCATAATTTCATATCCAGAGGAAGATCCAGCAAATCCTAGGGGAGATTTCCAAGGTGGAACTTCTCTCTGGTGGGTGTTTAAATCATGATTTAATTCTGATTTAATTCTATTTAATTCTGATTTAATATTTGATTTAATATTCAATTTAATTCAAACAAACCCACTCCAAAGCACATCCAGGCAGTGAATACTTGGCTGGGCTGCCTCATTCCAGCTTTTCTAATTCCTACATTCCAGGATTGAGATTTTCCCTCAGAATTCCAAGTATTTGATGACATTCCTGCTGCTGGCACCTCTGGACAGGATTCCTGCAGGGATTGGGGTTTGTCTGCTCTTGCCTCCCGTTCCCAGCTGTCCCTCAGGGCTGGATTTCCTCAGGAAAATCTGATTGGGGCTGACAGGAATTTTTTTCTCACCTGCCTCAGAGCTTAACTCCAAAATCAGCTCCTCAGGAGTGAAAGTTGTGGAATAAAATGGGCAAAAATCAAGAATTAAATCAAGCTGAGATGAGGGATTTGTGCTGCAAATCAAACCCCTAACCTCCAGTGAAAGAAAACACCGATTTCTTTTTTTTTTCCTCATTTCAAAATAATCTAATATGAATGAATCAACTACTTCAAAAACTTTTTATTTCAGTAAAGATTTGCAAAATGCATCTGCCTATGAGCTCGAACCATTGGTTTCCTGGAGACAATTTAATCCTGGAGGTTTTTATCATTGTCTTTCTTTTCAATTTTTCGATTTTTTCTTTTTTAAAATTTCAACCCGGAGGTTGAAATTTATAATTTTCTTTTTTCTAATTTTCTTTTTCTAATTTTCTTTTTCTAATTTTCTTTTTCTTTTTAGACTGAATCCCCAGACTTTGCCACTGGAATAATCCTCACCAGCACATCTGGAACGTGGAGCTGGAATGAGTTTTTTCTATTATAATTTTTTAACTTTTCTATTCCTTCTGCTGCTTTAAATTCCACCACTGGGAGTTTTTTCCATGGCAGGTAGGAAAAGAATTTGGATTAGGAAGTTTTACACCAGGGGGAAGGCAGGAGAGCCACAAAAGATCAATCTAAGAAGATTTATTGAGATTTCTGGAGTTTTTAACCGATTTTTAGAGGCTCTGACCATCAGGAAGAAGAGGAAGAAAGGCAGTCAAGATAACATCTATTAAAAATATTAAAAAAAAAAATAAAGAAGTGGAATCAGCTTTAGAAATCCTATTTAAACAGAAAAAAACCCTTCCAACACTAATTATTAGTGCTAAAAAATCACCTCAGGGACTGTGAGCTGCCAAAAAAAAATGCTCCTTTTCCTTCTCTCACAAAAACTTGTAATAATTTCATATTTTTAGACAAGTTCCTTGTGGCTGTGAGATTTTTCAGAGCTTGTTTGGGGACTGCTGCACTCCCAGGTCAAAAACCAGGGGGGCTGTGATTTATTTGGAGGACTGGATTGAAAAAAAATTGAGATTTTTATCAGATTTGCAACCCCTGCCAGTTTCTGATCGCTCATCCCTCGCAGCAATGGGGAGGAAACTCTAAAAAAGGGGGTTTGGAGTTGATTGCAAGGAATTTAATTGGAATTATTCCAGGTTACCTGTGGAAAAGAAGCAGCTGGCGTGCTGTGGAGAAACGTCTGTGCAGAGAGGCTTCTTCCTGGGGGAGGAAAAAAAACAATTTTACACAGCAGAATTTGGAATTATTTGTGGTGATTTGTGGTGATTTGTTGTGATTTGTGGCTTCTTCCTGGGGGAGGAAAAAAAACAATTTTACACAGCAGAATTTGGAATTATTTGTGGTGATTTGTGGTGATTTGTTGTGATTTGTGGCTTCTTCCTGGGGGAGGAAAAAAAACAATTTTACACAGCAGAATTTGGAATTATTTGTGGTGATTTGTGGTGATTTGTTGTGATTTGTGGCTTCTTCCTGGGGGAGGAAAAAAAACAATTTTACACAGCAGAATTCTGAATTATTTGTGGTGATTTAAATGGTTTGGATCCTCCTTTCTCCTGCTAAGATTCCGGGGGTTTGCATTTAGATATCCCAGGAAAACAGAGGGGTTGGGTTAGGATTAATGAGGGGCTGGATTGACATAAATAACAAATTTGTGTCTATGAAATATTAAATATTATATGAAAATATGTTATCTATAAATATATTACATATATTTGTATAAAATATATCCTATATAAATATATNTATTTACAATAAATCCTATATATACACATAAATATATAATATATACATGTATTATATAAAACATATAAAGATATGTGTAAATATATATTAATATATATATTAATGTATAATATATAATATATTTATATATTAATACATTATATGTAAATTTATATTCAATATTATAAACATTACATATTAAATACATAAAATATTTTTGGCTTGGAAGGTGTGTTGATTTAGGAAGGCCAAGGAATAGAGATGATACTGTTGAGAGGCTGAACTAGAAACAAGTTTTAATAAATTTTAAATGATGGCTTTGTAAAAAGATTGGATATTTTAGAGAATTAGAGATGTGAAAGATTCATTGGAACAGGACAAAAAAATAGAAGTGATTGGTGTTAGGAGTAATAGCAGCAAAAGATAACAGGCTGAAAAACATTTATAAGTTATTGTAATTAGGAATTGGTGGTTTTGGATGGAATGGTGTTGAGTTTTACATCTTTTGTGTTTCACTATTCATCGAGACTGATAATGGGATAAAATCTTCTAAAACGCTTTTTAATTGCTTTGTTTCTGTAAAAGTTAGGAGAACTAAAAAATGATGTTTTGTGTGAGGAATGAGCGTTGATAGCGGAGACAAAGTAATTTTACAATTGTACAAATTGTACAAATTAAATTATACAATTGTAAAATTGTATAAAGGTATGAAAGCCAACGACCCAGGGTATTATTTGTAACATTCTTTAGAAGGAATTTCTCTATTCTTTTAACAATACCAGTAACATAAGATGAATCTGTAATTAAATTAAAAGGTTTTGGAAAGAGTTGAAATGCTCTGACTATTGTTGCTAATTCAATAATTTGAGGAGAGCTGTCTGCTGTTTGAACATTTGACTCCTATGTTTTGGTTGTTGGATTTTGCTCTACTATTACTAATTTTTGTGTTTTATTTGACCTATTAGTGAAGAGAGTTAAAGTACTTAAAGTTTCTTTACTTAGCATGGGTTTATTTCTAAAACTCAATTTGCCTTGCAACAATTTGGGTAATGAATTGAACAAACACCTGAATAATTTAATAATGTAATTTGTAATTTTTCTGAATTTTGTAAAGCCCAATTAAGGTAATCTTTTTTCATAGATAAATAAATAGTTATAAAATCTTGGCTTGTTATAGTTAGCAGTCTTGTTCTGGCTTTAATTATGATTTGAGTTGTCATGTCTGTAGTTGTAAAAATTGGTTTTGGAGACTTATAAGGAAGAAAAACTTACCCTATGATTAACAAAGGATCTTTTTTAGAAGTGTCTCATTGAAAAATAAGATTATAAAGCTGCATTTTTTTCTCTTAATACTGTAAGAAAAAAGGGGGTTTTTTGAGCATAATGGTGTACTTTTAGAACTCCTCTCAGTTGCCCTGTCTCTGTAAAAGCTGGGAAAAACAACACTGGAGAAAGAAGTGGATCCTCTGAATCCTCCCCCAGCAGGGAAATCCCCAGAGAATTACCTTGGAGGGACAGAGCAGAGAGTTCCCCACCTGGGGGGACAGAAAGGACCCCCCCATGGTCCTTTCCCCCACATATCCCAACTTTTCCTGGCTTCTCCTTTCCCTGTTCCCTCGTTGTTTGTGGTACCCCTGGTGCCCAGCCCCATCTTCCTGAGTCAGAATTACAAATTTGACTTGGGGTAGAAATTAATTTTAGATTTAGCTGAAGTGTGCTGTTTAAAACTTGTCTAGTCTGCTGACTTGCTGTGCACAAAAGCTTGCAAAAAAGACAAAGAAGATTCAAGGCTGCTTAAGAAAGGAATGTAAAATTCCAAACTAAAGAGATAAAAAGGGGCCCGTTGGCCTCGAGACTGAAGCACACAGGAAAACTGGAGCTAAGTTGGCAGACACAGAGGTGTTACCAGAGAACTGCACAAAGTTCATAAAAACTGATAAATTAGTTTTAATACGAAATGGGGCTGAGAAATGAATATGCATGAGCCTACTGTGAAACTTTATGCATATGCACAAGTAAGGGGGATAAAAGAGACTCGGGAATTTTCGGGGGCGCGCGTCTTTTTGGGGAACAATCCACATTTTGGGGGAACAATCCACATTCAGCCCAGCACTGAATAAAGATACATACCTACTTCCCAACTTCTACAAGTTGTGGAGTTGTGGAGTTTGTTTTTTCCACAAATCATTCCCTAAAGGCCAATTCCCTTTGCTCTGCCCTCGGTGCCGCCCCCGTGCCCTCAGTTGCTGACCCCATTCTTAAGCTTGTGCAGACCACACGGTCTGGGCCTTTGTCCCTGATCCCTTTGGTGGGTGCAATAAACCTTTGCTGGAAAATAACATACACAGACTGTAGCAGTGTGTCTCCTGTTGACAGGGTGACCAATTTACAATAGAATTTTCAGATACTCTTTGCTAAAAAAGGCAAAAACTCCAAAAACTTCTCTTCAAATTCAGTACAGGGACACCTCATAGGACCCTTTGCCCTTCACCTCAAACTTGGGGCTGTTCAATTGGACCAGAGCCAAAAAGTCCTGCCTGAGCCATTGGGTAGAAAAGGGACAGAACAAAAGATTTAATCGCTTTTGTGGGGTGCTTAGCAGGAGCCAGCATCTCTTGCCCTGGCACAGCTTTTCTCTGTAAAGAGTTTGTTATTTTGTTTCTTATTAAACCCTTTCTGTTTCAAACACCGCCACAAAAGCCATCCTGCTCATTTTGAAGCCATCGAGTAGCTGGGCTATTCCGGGTATGAAGAGGTTGCTGAGAGCTCATAAAACCTAGCTCGAAGCAACACTCTTCAACAGATCCTTCCTGTCTTTCTTCCACTGAGCCCTCTGTGCCGTGTGTGTGTGCGTGGACTCGAAATGCCCACTCCCATGGCCTCACCCCAAGAGATTTCTGAAGGAGACGCTTCGAGCACGGCTGCAGCATTGGCAAATGGCGCCCAACGTGCGGCCCTGCGGCGGCTCCTCTGGAACCTGCACCAATGTCCTGGGGTGACTTTATGATGCTTCTATCCCCAAATCGTCTGTTCTCTTTATGCTGGATGTTGTATTCTGTGCCTTGAAGACTGTCAGAGAGCGAAGGCGGGCAGAAGCAGCAGCGCAGAGTTTGTTATCAGAGACTGCTCTCGCTCCCCCACATGCTGCCCTAGGCTGTGCTGTCTGGGCATGGACGGAGCAGCACGGGGCTTTGCTTCTGCTTTTTAGTTAGTGTAGCTAGCTGAGACAAAGAAGCTTTCCCTGGACTGTTTTTCTGTCCGTTTTCTTGGAGCTGCTCTGCACCAGAACCTGGGGAAGCTCCGAGCCTGCACCCTGCGGCCCTTGGGACCCGCTCTGGGCAGCCTTTCCCAGAGCCTGAGGGACTGAGAACAACAACCCCCCTACAGGAGAGATTTTTCTGAATTTGTCATCTCTTCAGAAAGGACTTTTGTCATCGGGTATTGTTCATTTTGTTTGTGTGCTGGGGAGTGCTTTGCCTGTTAAATAAACAGATTTTCTCCACTTCTCTCTGAGGGAATCTTTCCCGAACCAGTTGTGGGGAGGGGCTGTGTGGATTTGCTTTCTGGGGTGGGCCCTTTTGGAGGTTCTCTCCCAGATTTGCCCTAAACCAGGACAACCAAGAAAGGTTTGACTCCAACCCCTCATTTCTGAGGTGGCAGAACCGCTCCTTACCACAGAGCCTTGAGGTGCAGTCAGCACTTCCAGGAGATCTCTGGGGTAGTTCCTGGCAGAAGGATCCAAAGGGTCCCCGAGGGACGGAGTCCGAGTTCCTTTGCCTGGGGACGAATGTTCCTCTGGGAAGAGCTGAGATCTGGAACCTGGGGTGGGAAAGACAATCCTCAATAAAAATACTCTGATTTTCCATCCCTGGAAGTGGCCAAGGCCAGGTTGGATGGGGTTTGGAGCACTCTGGGATAGTGGGAAGTGTCCCTGCCCATGGCACTGGATGGGCCTTAAGGTCCTTCCACACAACTCAGTTTTTAAAAACAAAATGATTTTGAATAATGCAAATTATTTCAAAATTGGAAAAAAAAAATCTATAAACTGAGATTTATCCTGTGTATAAAATCATATCTAAATATGAAATGAAGCCATAGAAATAACCTTATAAATATTTTTGTTTGGCATTCTTTCCTCTGAGGGCTTTGGAACTGGTTTTTCAGGGAAATTGTGGATTCCCCATCCCTGGAAGTATCCAAGTCCAGCTTGGAGCACCCTGGGATAGTGGAAGGTGTCAGGATTGGAACTGGATGGGCTTGAAATTCCCTCCCAACCCAAACCATTCCAGGATTTTAACAGTTTCAAATCACTGGATCCCATGGATAAAAGCTGCCAATGGAAGTACAAAGCATTATCAGCTCCAAAAATTCTTCTACTTCTGCTATTAAAAGATTTTTAAAAGAACTTATTGATTTTCTCCTAAGATTTTTTTTTACTCTGTACACCAGCAAAAGATCTTGCCCAGCAGTTCATTAAAAACAAAAAGAAAAAAAAAAAAAACCCCTCATAATCTCCCACAACCAATCTTCCCCCTGCTCCAATCTCACTAAAAATGTCCCTTTTAAAGACAACCCTGGGGCAAGGTTTGGAAAATAAATTATTTCCCACAGGCCGTGAGAAGAGAGGATCTCTAAAAACAGGAGAGTTAAACTTATTTAAACACCTATAAATGGGGCTGTAAGTGAATTTAATGGTGTGTAGTAAATTTAAAAGTTACTTTATGAACAGCAGAATTGCCAAAATCTTGGAGTGTTAATGAAGTGTAGTGACAACTCACTCTCTGAAAGAGCTGCTGAAGAATACAAAGTCCTTTAAAGGAGCTTCAGATACTTAAATCTATCTCCAAAAAATACCAGGATTATATAGAAATCTTTTATTTTTAATCCTCGGCCTTTTTTCTTCTTTTCTGATAATCTCTCTAGGATTTGGTGGGGTTTGTTGCCTTCGAGACAAAATGTCCCCAGAGTTTTTAAGGCAAGAAAATACAGTATTACAGCAAGGAAGGCAAGGAAATCACCTTTTTCATTTCAGATGAACATGGAAGTTCCAGAAATTAATATAAAATCTACTTAATTTAAAGCTAAATAAGATTTTTCAGCAAAGTCCTCACTGCTGTAGCTCTGAGAAGCCACAATGTGTGCAGAAGCTTTTCCTGTGTCCACTGGGAAATTAATATTATTAATTCTTCCACAATCCAAAATTACATGAAATTATGAACTCATGAATATTGCACCATCCTTTATTAAAATTTTCAGACATTTTGCCCTTTTTTCAGCTACTTTTATTTGCAGCCTTCCCAAACCACACAGGCTCTGTGCTCCTCAGGGAACTGATTCTCCACCCTGTTGCAATGGATCTAAAATGGAACCAAATCCACAAACCATGGAAACTCCTGGAGTCACAGGGAAAAGCTCCTAAAAATGAGCTTATTTTTATTCACCTTGCCCATCCTCTTTTTACCATAATGCCTCTTTTTGTTTATATATTTTTTTTTAATTCCAGTAAATTTCTTCTCCCTCCCTTTCCCTCCTGGAGCCAATTCTGTGGCTGCAGGATCAAGGAATGGATCTGTGTGAAAGTTTGGGGGAGTTTTGGGGTTTGTGTTTTGGGGTTTGTTTGGTTTTTAATGTAGGAATTTACACGAGGAGGGTCTGAGGGCGCTTGGTTTGTTGGAGAGGAGGAGGTGAGGGGAGACTCCTCGGGGTCTCTCCAATCTCTGCTCCCTGTGACAGGAAACAACTGGAGTTGTGCCAGGTTTAGGTTGGATTTTTAGGAAAATTTTTTTAGGAAAAGTTTTTCCCTCAGAGAGTGCTGGGCACTGCCCAGGCTCCCCAAGGAATGGGCACATTCCCAAGGCTGATCCAGGAGCGTTTGGACAGCGCTCCCAGGGATGCACAGGGTGGGATTTTGGGGTGTCTGCACCTGGGTGATCCTTGTGGGTCCCTTCCCACTCAGGAATTCCATGAAATTTTGCATGGAACCATTCCCTGACTCGAGTTACACAAGCAGGAATTACTTGGATTAGATGGAAGTGCCCACGAGGCTCCAGCCTTGGCCATTCAGGGGTTCAGAGGCTTCTTTGAAACACCACAGATCTTTTGGGATCGGTGGGGCACCCCAAAAGCACTCGGAGTGGATTTTTATCCTGATTTTCCTGCTCTTTGTGCCATCCTGGGGAAAGGAGTAAAGTGAGGCCCCGGTGCCATCCCAGTTTCCCATTGCTCAAGTTTGGGAGGCACAAAGTTCAGCCAGGAGCACCCCTCACTTGGGATTTATCTGGAATGGGAGATCCAGAGCCCGAAACCATCCTCAGATGGGTCAGGAAACTCCATCTGAGCGCAAAAAAGGGTCAGGAAACTCCATCTGAGCCCAAAAAAGGGTCAGGAAACTCCATCTGAGCCCAAAACCATCCTCAGGAGAATCAGGAAGCTCCATCTAGAACCCAAAAAAGACTCAAAACTCCA
>VWZP01006694.1:37086-101630 GCA_013396995.1 Dicaeum eximium | reverse complement strand
CACCTGTCCTTTAGACCAGGACAAGTGCTTGCAACCTGGACACTCCTGAGTGTTGTTTCAGCAGTCCCTGGTGAGTGATGCTTCTGTGAAATTGTCCAGTTATGGACCTCTACAAATGATGAACCTCTGGGAGGTTTTGCAGCAGAAGGTTCCCTAGCTCTCTTCCATGGTGGGTCAAGAACCATGGTGGTTTTCTTATGTGCTGCGTCCTGATTTGGCAGCAAATCCCAGTTCTAGTAAAGGCTAAGACAGCAAACCATTCCTTGTCACTGCTGCTTTTGCACAGGGAAGGTGTTTATGGGCTTCTTATTTCCCCTGCATTATCTGTTCTTTGTCTGAAGAGATCTGATCTGTGGTTCCTCAAGGAGAAGTTCCTGGCTTTGGTTGACCTTGTCTATTAAACGAGTTGAAGATGTTTTGGTACATGGCTCAGAGTTTGGCCTGGACCCTGTTGGGAGCTCCCCAGGCTGGTTGCAGCTCTGGGTGGGCTCTTGCAGGATCGTGCTTGCAGCATGTGTCGAAGCTGCCCAGGTGTTCCTGGCCAGGGAATGCAGTCATGGGGTGCAGATCAGGCCAGCAGCATCTTGGCAACAGCAGTCTCTAGGACAGCCAAAAATAACCTTTCTGGTCTGAAGCCACATCAAAAGAAACCTGTCTTGCTCTGACTGATGGTGGGAATCTTGCTGCATGTGTCACTATCACGTGGATACAGGAGGGAGGATTTTGATGCTGGCATCCAAAGTCTGAGAAAGCCTGAAGGCTTAATGGCCATTCTTTAATTTTTTTACAAGACAGAATACCCATGTCCTGGGTTAGTTAGTGGTGGAGTTCAGGACAGTCTGCTGAACAAGACTGGCTAAATAAGAGGAGAAAGTAACTTCTGGTGAAATAACAAATTATGTTACCAAGGTGAGAATTGAGATGGTTTTTCTGCCAACAACCATTGTGAATCTAATGATAATTAAGATAATATTGTGACTTCTCATTGTCAGACTTAGTTCCGTCATTCCCTGAAAGTGTCTTTCCTGAACCAGCAGTTTTTCTGGCTGCTTTAACCTTTGGCCCTGTTTGTTCATTTTACTGTGACACTGGATTGTGACATATGTAAAAAAAATTGATGCAACTTTGGCAGACTGTATCTACCTGGAAATTCTACACTCAAGTAATCCAGAACTGGAGGAGGCACGAGAAATTTTGCGTAAAGTAGAACGGCGTGAATTATACAAGTTTTTAGGAGAGACTCGACCTGAATCAAAGAAGGAAATTGTGAAGGTAATGTCCTTTAGCGAAAAGTTCTGAATTCTGTCCCCATAAAAATGTTCTTGAAGTTGGTGACCATCCATTTATCTCTATCTCCATGTGGGCTTTGTTTAGTTTGAGGGTTTGGGGTTTTTTTTTGCTGTTTGCTATTTTAAAAATAGAGTCAGAAGTTTTCCTCCCATCTTTACATGGCTGAGCCATGAAACATATAAGTAATTGGGGAAAGTTTTATTTAAAAACAGTCAGAAGAACAACAACAGTTAGAAATTCAGAAGCTGATTATTGCAGAAATATTTTCAGGAAAAACTTTTCTGAAAAATACAGAATTTTATAAAATACTCTTACAGTCCAGTGATTGAGAAGGTTATTACATCATTTGATGTTCATGAAAATTTCAAAATAATAAGGAACACATTTGCTTTGAATCGTAATTTGTGTGCTTTGCTTTGAGAATAAATATGAAACTGAATAATAGCTGCTGAATTTCTTGGTGTTAAGTTCTATACTAAGCATGACCATGCATGTACTTTTTCCAGTCTTCTTCATGAGTGCTTTTCAAAGCAGATAGCAGTTTAATTCTTGTTGACTTATTTCAAAATAATGATATATTAGAGCTCACTTGAGCTGGCTCAGCTCTTTTAAGGTGCTATACTGTGTTGTCATATCATCAGTTACTTATCCCCAAACTTCAGCCATAATGGTGAAAATTTTCTATTCCTGATTTCCAGAAGTGGATGTCTGTATCTAGAAAGCCTTCATAAAAATAATTCAGCTCTTTTAAAGAATAAGGTTAGAAAAGGACTACTAGATGTAGCTGCTCATCTTTTTGTTTGAAGAGAAGGTTTGCTTGTGTTCTTTGTCTAAGAAAAAGTAGTGTTAAGAGATCCTGTATTACAAAAGCAGGAGGAAGTAGGTGAATGCAAACATGGATTGTCAAGTTTCTGCTCTTCTGAGGAGAAGGTTGGGATAGGTGGCCCAACAAATAAGGAGACAGGTGTGAAAGCAAGTGTTATGAGTTCCACCTTGAAACAGTTCTTTTAGAAGCTTGGTTAATGAAAGGAAAACTGTCACTTTGAAAGTCCAGCCAGAGTAGTTGAATCTTGGGGTATCCAGGGTGTTGTTTTGAAGGGAGACTGGATCACTGTTGGTGCCATAATTATATCCAGCCAATGCTTTGCAGCTCGGGGTGCACAGCTGAGGGCTTGAGGGAGGATGTTTCCTTCTGTGGTGTCTGTGGCAGGAATGTCAGAGGCTCAGCCTCCTTCCAGCACTGGAGGGGAGCTGCACAAGACAGAGCTGTGTCTGCTCTGCTCCTTCACACTCCACAAGGTTATGTTTAGAACAACAGAATGGTTTGGGTTGGAAAGGACCTTTAAAGGCCATCCAGTCAAACCTCCTGCCATGGACAGGGACAACTTCCACTAGACCACGTTGCTCCAGCCCCATGCAATTCTCTGATCCTCAAGCTGGCCAGAGCCATGGGAAAATCCCAAGCAGCTTCAGAGTTCTCAAATTCAGGTTGAGTTTCCAGTTAATGCAAACCAGAGAGGTAATTTCAAAACAATGGAAGCAAACTTAGAAAGTCAGTTAACACATACACATTCTGATACAGAGTAGAAATAATTACAAACAGGCTGCCTCAAGCCTGTTCCCTCCTGGTAAGGTTTTCTCCAAGCTTGCTCTCAGTCTAAATAAACCTTTCCTTGGTTTCTGGAGTCACTGCAAACCACACACATGCCTCAGCTTGGCAGTATGTGTGATTTTCTGCTTATCAGTCTCCAGATCTCTGCAATGAACAAATCAACAGCAAAAGAACCTCCAAAAATCAACCCAACTGCTCCTAGCTGAATTCCTTCCCTCCTGGGCAGTCTCCTGATTGCTCTAGTTGCACTCCCATGAGTCTCAGTTGCTCCCAAGAAATCTTGTTGCTTCAAATTTTGCATCTTCCCCAGAACACAGCAGCCCTGAATAAAGGCCACAGCTTTGAATGAGGACTCACACATTTCAGTGGACAACTGTTCTCCATCTAACCATGCTCCTCTGCGTTAGTCTAAGTGTCAGTAGGGAATATTCCCTTGGGGCCAAAACCAAACAGAAACCCCTTTGTGGGTTTCCACTTTTGTGGAGTACTTTAGTGAAGTACTTTTGGGGTTTTTTTTGTTTGGGTTTTTTTTTTGTTTGTTGTGGGGTTTTTTGGTTTTTTTGGGGTTTTTTTTGTGGTTGTCTGTCTCGTGTGTTAAAATGCTTTACTGCATAATTATAAAAGCATTATTAGAGGGTAAGATCCTGCAGCCCTTCATGAAAGTAGTTCAGTGAAAATGTCTAGTATTCAGCTTTGGGAGACTTAATTGCAACACATTTGTATTGGTAAAACAGTTGAAGATACTTATTTTCTGCTTTCATGCTTCAGCATTCTGGATGGCCCACTCCTGCTCTCCACCTGCCCCATCATCAGGTGTAAAACTCCTTCACAGACTGGAAGATTTTGGGTTTTCTCATTTGCATAAGCTTGGTTTGTTTCTAAAATCTGGGTTTTGTACCAATGGCTATAGTGTACAGTAATTCAAACAACCAGATTGCTGCAAGAGTCTTGTCAAGCTGTGAAGAATTGAAAACTTTAGTTTAAAAACATATCGTGTCACGTGTTGTGTTGGCTAGACCTGAGAGTACATAAAAGTAATTTGAGTTACTGAGTTAATCTTTTGGTTTGGTTTCTTTCAGAGTAACAACCTGGCAGAAAGCATTGCTAATTCCAAGCCAGAGAAGAACCCTCCAGATGTGGAGCTAAAGGCTGAGAATTTCATAGTTGATGTAAACACCTCTCAGAGCGGGTCCAAGTAAAAACTTCTCGATCACAGAAGGCCTTGTGTACCCTGTTGAAAGAACAAACCCACAGGGTGTCTGTACCTGCAGGCCTGGTTCAGTTTGAGGGTCTGAGGACCACGAGTTTCCCGTGGGAGGTTTGCTGTGGTGGGAGGGCGTGGGGCAGGCAGTGGGCAGCATCACTGGGCTGTCATCTGTACACTGCTCCTGGTGACAAATGGGCTCTCTTGTCACTGTCCACTCCAACAAGGAGCAGTGGAGAAACTTGTGGGGTTTGATACAGGGGTGTCAATGGCAGTAACCTGGGGACCAGTGGACGGGTCAGGAAGGCAGGAAACCTGTGGGGCCAGGGGAAAGAAAAGAGGCCAAGTGACCTCCAGGCACCTGGTGTTGCACACCTGATGCCTAGCAGGCGCTTCTGGGGTTTGTCTGCTGCACAAAGCACCTGCTGCCACAACTCAGTCTGCAGCCAGCAGTGGTGGGAGGAAGGGAGCCTGAGACAGAGGAGGGAGCTGGGGCAGTCTGCAGGCATCACACAGCTTAATCCCTGTTCTCAGTTCATTCTGGGAAGAGCAAGTGGCTTTCCTTTGAGTGCATCACGAGCCGCTCCTAAAGTACCCTTGCACTGAAGGTTCACTTCACTGGGCAAGAACTAGCAGTTCACTGAGCTTTAAAGAATTTGTCTGGGCTTTTCCTGTCCCACAAACTGAAATCGTAGGGAAGTGGGTCCCTGCTGACCACAGAAATGTTGGTGTACCAGACTGATGTAAATAATGTTGTCTAAGCCTCATGTTTGTGATGGTAAGCTCTGCTGCAGGCTCTGTGGGTTGTGTTTTGGGGAGGCCCAGGCTGGCAAGGGACCAGTCCACTTCCAGTGCTGAAAACCGGAATGTTTCAGAGCACAACTGGGAGCTGGTCACTGTAAATATGAATATCCACCTGGCAGCATCAGAGTAAGAGGGGGTGGAAGAAAAGATGCAAAATACCAATACCAGATTGTTTTTTAAAGTAATAATTTGTTAATTAGTGTTTCATTTGATGACTAATTTTCAGGAGTGGAGTGTGTGTGGCCTTTTGTATTTACTGTGAGAAAACTAAAGACAGACATTAACAAATGCCATTTTCTTTGTTTTACATGCAAGGTTATCAGCATGGATTATGGAATGAAGGAACAGAATCCAATTGATAAGGTTCACTTCTATTGCAAGGCTGATCCTTCCAAGGCAGTCAAAATCAGTAAAGAACAGGTAGGTTTTTACTTTCCTTCTGAAAAGCATTTTCACCACCTGTGATGGAAGTGATCATAGTCCTGTGTGGTTGTTCATGCAGGATTTGTGGAGAGATGGTGGGATCCATGGCCTTGCAGTTCTTCAGTGTGTGTTGTACTATGACAATCTGGACCCCTGATAGCCTTTGCATATGAACAGTATTTAATTAAAATCCACTAGGAATTGGAATATCACAATTGCTTTGGATAAAACTCATGGATTGTAGTGGAGTTTCTTACTGCTTTCCTTATGTATTCCAAGAAATACTGAAGCTTTTTTTCTGTTTTATTTCAAAGGTTTCAAAGCTTTTACCCATAATATTTATGGAGCAGGTTGTCCGGGTTTATTACAAAAGTCAGGATCCACATATTATTTCAGCTGCAAAACAGTACTTTGTTCAGTGGTGTATGCAGAATGATTTCACCAAACCACAGGTAACAAATTTACTTATTCTATTTCTTGTTTAGAGCTCATCATCTTCATCCATAAGCTTGCTTTTTCATTAAAAAGTTCAACATTCAGGCCTTGCCTTTGTGGCAGAGGCACTCACTCACCTAACCCCTGTTTTTATCACGGCTCCCACCTGGGCATGCTTTGGTTTCACTGAAGTAGTGCTGGAGACACCTGAAAGTAACATAGGATCATAGAATCATGGAATGGTTTGGGTTGGAAGGGGACCTTGAAGATCACCTTGTTCTAAACCCCTGCCATGGGCAGAGACACCTTTCACTAGACCAGGGAGGGGAAAGACCGGCATCCTCAAACACAAGAGGTTACCTAGGAGATGAGTGTTCCTGGGTGGGAATGCAGGCATGGAAAACTGGGTAAGGCCCATTCTTAAGGTCATTCTGACATGTGTCTTTTAGAGCAGTTAATTTTAGAAGGGCTTTTTACAAATGGATCAAGCAACAGCTCTCCCTGGTTGTAGAGTGTGGTTGTGTCCTCTAAGCACATTGTTCAGGTTCAGGCACATCCACCTTGCAGGCCCTGGCGTGCTGCAGAGCACAGCAACGTGCATCTCACCAGCTGATTTCTGAGCTTAGGCAGTTGATTGTCTGTGTTGGCAATGCCTGAGCACAGATTAACATCTGTATCTGACTGGGATGAGCCCCACTGCCTCAGCTGCTGTACCAGCCTTGCTTGTTTCAGACAGTGCAAGGCACATCCCAGCACCAAGGGTAGGTCGATTGCAGCAATGTTAATGAAGTACTGTGGTGAAGAAAGAGGAAACACTAATGATTCTGTTTGTAGACCAGTGGCCAAGATACAGCCAGTTGACCTTCCGAATTTTCTGGTAATAATTTAGGAAGAACTGGACTGCCAATGGTGATGCCTTCTCAGGTGGGGCACTTTTGTCTCTCCACCACTCACTGCAGCAGTTCCCACCCCTGGGATGCACAGTCACCAGTGTTTATTGATTTACAAAGATTCTGGGACCCTGGATTGTTTTTTTCTGGTTAAGCCTGAGAGTGAGCTGCTTTTCCTCTGCTTTAGAATGGAAAGCAAAAGTTAATTAATGTTCCCTGAATTTCAATACTAGGATGGTGATGTTGTTGCTCCTCATCTAACTCCAATGAAGGAAACCTGGAATAACATGACAGATGATGAACACAGGAGAGCCTCAGAACCCAGCTGCAAACAAAGGCTTCCTTTTGATGAGTAACAGATGTCTTTTTGGCACTATTCAGTCTGCTTCCTAAGATGATGAGTAAATTTGAGCATCAACTTTTCTAAAAGCTGGTTGGATGGACTGGAAGAATTCACAGAACCATAAAGAATGCATTTTACCATACAGCATATTTTAATGTAGATACTTAAAGTGCCTATTCCAGATGGACTTCTAGAAAACTTATTATGACATAGTAAATACAGTTCTCATTTATTTTTGAATGTATTGGCACTGTGTAGCAAGAGTAACTTTAAAAATTGCAATTCATTGTTATTACAAGATTTTACTACTCTGTCTAGTCCCGATCCCTTCCTTAGCTGTGCTATTGCATAACATAGCAGAAAAAATCCCAACCCGGGTTTGACGGGGATTTTGGGAGGGTTGGGGTTTTTTTAGTGTCTGAGGAAGAGAGGCATAAGTATGCTTCTGAAAATACAGTGGGGTAAAGAAGAAATTACCGAAGGTGACATCTTCAAAATTAACAACATTAATTTCATGAGGAAAAAAAAAAAAAGGAAGGAAGAGGGGAATCTTTTGATAATCAATGATTAAATTTCTGTTATTCAGAAAGCTGGTGCAGGCCTCTTGCTACAAGTGACCACAATTTTTATTGAAGTAACAATGCATTGCGCAGTGCCATGCAGCCTTTTATTGTTTTATTGTGTATTTTTGATACATGGAATGTTGCATTTTTTACTGTCTGTCCTGCAAAGACTGCTCAAAAGGCCAGTGGTGTGAGTGGTTGCAGGAAGACTAAGCTGTCCAGGTGTTTGCCAGGGTTCAGGTGTGCAGAGAGGGCAGTGCCAGCAGGGTTCTGTCCTGCTCTGCCCGTCCTGCACCAAGTGCACCTTGGCTCTGCTTTACACTGTACTGGGCAGACAGGCTTATCAGGAATCCCTCCATTCTTGTATCCCTGCCCTATTCTGGATCTCATGGCTGTCCCTGTGTCATTTTTCCATCTCTTGGAGATCTGTAAGGGTTCTTACAGTTTTCCTTTACTGGCAGTACTGGTGTGAGTGTTCTGAATGTCTGTGCTGTTGAACAAGTGACCGAGGAAGACCATTTTCCTCTCATCTTTTACTCAGGTCTAAGAGGAAGGCTGCTTTCATTAAATAAAACCTCAAAGCTTGAAAAAGTCTGACCACAAACTAAAAACACAAAGTAAAATGTTCAGTAATGCTCAGGAATTGGAGCGATCTGTGGCCTTTTTATCTGGAATGGGGAGAGAGGTGTTGAGCATCTGGCTCAGGCAGTCAGGTGTGGGTGGCCAGGGTAAGTCCTGAAAAATAACCCAGTGGGAAGGTGCTGTGAGAGAACTCCAGAACCCCTGTAATATCTCATTTCCCCTTTTTATCCTGGGAAAATGAGTATCCATGTTCTTCTGCTGCTTATGTATCTGTGCTCATGTGTCGGAAGGTGTAACCTCTGGTGTTCCTGTCTAACAGGATTTCAGTCCTGCAGGTGAACAAGGTAATTGGTCAGAAGGGCTTGTGACCTCTTTAAAAGCTTTTTAAAAACTTATTATTCCTCAAGAAACAGTATCTTACAGTGAAGGCATTTATCTCCCTTGTCTGCATAAGGTCAAGTATAGTTTTGATATAATTTTGTTCTTGTTGATTTGGTTTGTTTTTAATTTGTACTAACTGTGCACTTTATACTTGGGAAAGATCTTCTGTTTATGTTAAACCAAAAGTTTATACTTAACGTTAAGTTCTGAGAGCATTTCTTTTCTCAACATGTTCATCTGAGCCTCTTTGAAGAATAAATTTATAAACAATGATTTTACTATTCTTTTAAAGAATTGCAGTGTGTGGATTTTATTAAAAACAGTCTTATGCACCATTCCAAACAGCCAAGGTATTCCTACCTGCTGTCTGTGGAAGAGCTTCCCTCTGGAAGCGGTTCTTGATTCATATCTCCTCGCAGGCAGTGGGGTGGGGGCTCAGAGAGGATCCCACCACTTCTCGTGCACAGTGCAGCCACCTGGCCCTGCCACACCCTGGGCAGCAGCCACCTCCAGGGGCCAGGGAAGCCTTAGAGGCTGCTCCAGCTGTTGGGGAGGGGAAGGGAAGGTGAAGTCATGCCTGACCAACCTGGTCACCTTCTGTGCTGGGATGACAGTGCCGAGGGCTGAGGGGAGAGCAGTGGTGGAGTCAGCCTCAGTGAGCTGCCCAGTGGGGTTTGGGTGAGCAGGCAGGGCTGGAGCAAAGCCTGGCTGGAGGACTAGATTCAGTGGCACAAGTCTTGTGCTGGGGGTGAATGCTGGCTCTAGTTCCAGAGGCCTATTACTGGTGGACAGGCTCCACCCTCAGCACATTTGCAGATGGGGAGACGTGGCTGGTACTGCAGAGGGATGTGCTGGGATCCAGAGGGATCTTACCAGGCTGCAGAAAGGGTCTGACAGGAACCTTCTGAAGATCACCAAGAAGTGCAATGTCCTGCATCTGGGAAGGGTCATTTCCTTCACCAGGATGTGTTGAGACCACCCACCCATGAGGAAGTGTAGAGGAGAGGATCCAGGAGTTCACCATGAGCCAAAAAATGTGCAACAACTCTTCTTTCAGCCAAGTGTTCCAGTGGTGTCCTGGGCTGCCTTAGGCTGAATGTTGTCAGCAGGTACAGAACCCTTCCCCTCTGCTCCACACCAGTGAGGCCAGCCCTGGAGTGCTGGGCCCAGAGCTGGGCTGCCCAGTACAGGAGACAGGGACAGACTGGACAGAGTCCAGCACAGGGCCATGAAGGTGATGGAGGGACTGGAGCATCTCTGCCATGAGGACAGGCTGAGAGAGCTGGGACTGCCCAGCCTGGAGCGGAGCAGGCTCAGGGCATCTCATCCCTGGGGATAAATATCAGGGGACAGGCTGCAGAGGGGACGGGGCCAGGGGCAGCCCTGGGGACCATGGGCACAAAGTGACACACAAGAGGGGCCCTCTGAGCTCAGAGACACTTCTGCACTGGGAGGGTGGCCGAGCACTGGTGCAGGTGCCCAGGGAGGTGGTGGAGTCCCCATCCCTGGAGAGACTCAAAAGCCACCTGGACACATCCTGGGCAGCCGGCTCTGGGTGGCCCTGATGGAGCAGGGGCTGGGCAAAGTGATGTCCACAGATGCCTCCCAGCTGGAGATCCTACCCCAGTGCTACTGGCAGAAGTGTAAAATGGGCCTGAAGTCAGGAGCTCTGTGTTGGTGAGGGATGAGGCAGTGCTGGGAATAGGAAAATGTAGTAGCGTGTGTTTGGATGGTGGTTGCTGCTAGGTAATATCTGTTTCCAAGAAATAATATCTGTTTCTCCTGTGGAAAAACTGCTTGAATTAACATTCAGGCAATGCAGTCAAGTCCACACACTACACTCACCACAGCTAGCTCAGCAAAGAAAGGCAGAAGGGCCTTTTGGTATGGTCAGTTCCAGTGAGGTTTTTTTCCATCACAGCAAAAGGAAACCAAAAGCCACAGACCCAGACCATGTGCTCTGCACGGCTTGAGTATGGGAGGCATGGGGGGCAGTGCTGAGGGTAGGGCAAAGGGCATTGGCCTTCAGGGAAGATGGGGCCACCACCAGGGGTAACACAACCAATGAGGGAACAGGGAAAGGAGAAACCAGGGGAAGTTGGGACATATGGGGAAAGGACCTTGAGGGAGGAAGTCTTTTCTGTCTGCCCAGGTGGAGGAAAACTATGGTATGTCTTTCCTAGGTAATGATATGGAGAAGGATTCAGAGGATTCCACAACTCCCCTGTTTTTTCTTACTATGAAGACTTCCCCAATGGACTTCTGCAAACCTTAACTAAACAGGGAAACATGAGTAAAATGATAAAAACAATCATTACAATCCAAAAAATTCCTTTGACAAAAGATTAAATCCATCCTGTCAAACCTCATTGTCTGAAAAGTTCATTGATCCAATCTGAGTATTTTTCTACTGTTAAGTCCTTTATTTGCTCCTTCATCTTCTGGATGCTTGCGTGGATGGATTCTGAGTGTGAAGAAATGTTGAGGCAGCACATCCCTTCAAAGTCTTGGCCGCCATGTCCATGGGCAAGCAGTAAAACGTCTGTGGTGGCTCGGTTTTGCAATGTTGCGTGCCTGGTAGCCTCAGTGTCATTAAGCAGGTCACTGAGTGCAGAGGAGGTTGCTTGCTCACGAAACCAGCACTGCAGGTGAGAAAGCTCACCGAGAGCCTTAGCTGAGGCCACCCAAGGTAAGAAAAGTGAGACCGTGGCTCTCTTTGCTTTGTTCCAATTGTAAACTTGGCTATCTCAATTTTCATCAAATTCAGTATATGATCTCTTTTGGTGTGCCAGTTTCCCTTTGTGTTTCCAATTTTGAAGTAAAGTTATGTTTGGGGTGAGGGCAGTAAGCTGGCCAAGGCTACAGGGACCCCCTAGAAGGCGTGAGGGGATCCTGGCCCATACTCGGTCTCCACAGATAAGGAATACTCCCTGGGGCAGCACTTTGGGATGGAGCGAGGATGAAGAAAGGGTAGCACTGGTGTAATTGCACCAATCTGGAGGGGTATAATTTTTATTAAATGGGGTTACATCTTTCCTGTGGGTAGACTTAATAGTGGGTTAAGCAGAGTGGGTTAAGCAGTAGCTGGGAGGTTGATATTGAAATTGGACACAGTAATGGGCTTTAGAGGACCCCAACAGCTCTAATTCCTGGAGTTCCTCTGGTGCTCGAGGTAGGGTCTGGGTCCACCCATCCCAAGTGTCTACTGGACTGGGTTTCTTATCTGTGCATGGGTATTCATTTGCTGCTAAAGGAATCCCTACCAGGCATGTAAACAGGGGGTTGTCCACGCTGCCCACGGACAGGCACAGATTGTCCTGCTGAAATGTCTTTGCTAGCGTGACCCAAATGTTCTGATTGGCCTCAGGGACGATCCATGCACAAGCTGATGGAAAGGTAAGGAGCATCCAAAATCCTATCTGGAATAGTTGGGGGTTCCCTGCCGTTGGAGACATAGGAGGATGCTTGGGGGTGATGAGTTGATCTATGATTTTGAGAAAATGGATTTTTTGACTTATATAACTTTAACAGCCCCTCCTACCTTACCCTCCTATCCCCTCAGTTTTTACTGAGAGTAGAAAAGGGGTGGGAAAACAAAGGGGATAACAGTGTAGCAAATTCAAGACAGGCAGCAGTAAAACCAAGTAAAGAGGGGTAACAGTGCAAAACAACGAGTAAATAAAATTTAACAGAGAGTCTTTTGATCTTCAGGAGCAGTGGAGAGTTATCTTCTTGTGTGAGGAACATCAGTGTTTATCGTGTTTTTCCTTCTCCTCCACACTACCCAAGCTTGATCCCTTTCCTGTTTCTAGAGGTTCTTGAGGTCTTGAGGTTCTTGAGGTTCTGGGGAAGTGTCTCTGGGTGCTGCACTTGGCGATTCGATAAACGGCTTCACATTCTTGCTGGGAATCCACCTTGGGCCAGATTCTGTGGACATGCAAGCATAGCCTCCCTCATGGTCCTTTCCCCATATGTCCCAACTTCCCCTGGTTTCTCCTTTCCCTGTTCCCTCATTGGTTGTGTTACCCCTGGTGGTGGCCCCATCTTCCCTGAAGGCCAATGCCCTTTGCCCTACCCTCAGCACTGCCCCCCATGCCTCCCATGCTCAAGCCGTGCAGAGCACATGGTCTGGGTCTGTGGCTTTTGGTTTCCTTTTGCTGTGATGGAAAAAAACCTCACTGGAACTGACCATACCAAAAGGCCCTTCTGCCTTTCTTTGCTGAGCTAGCTGTGGTGAGTGTAGTGTGTGGACTTGACTGAATGCTAATTCAAGCAGTTTTTCCACAGAGGATGCTTGTTGGAAACAGATGTTATCTAGCAGCAATCAAACCAAAGCAGCACCATCCAAACGCACACTGCTACAGGAAAAGGTCCTGATGGACAGAAGGGTGAGGTCCCCAGGAGGATGGTGCTGTGTAGCCACTTTTGGCAGGGAGCACTGGGTGGCACCGGGGCACAGGGGCCAGGTGCCCTGACTTGGGTGCCATGAAGGGCTGCAGAGGGCTCCGGCACGTGTCACTGGGGGTCTGGGACAGTGGAGGGGATCAGTGGCACTCTGCAGGTGGGGGAGGAGGGAGATAGGAAAGAGTAGAGAAAAAAGGGGTATGAGAGGGTTGTATTGAAAATAGGGCTGGTCAGCACAATGTCTGCCTGAGCCTTGTCTGTCTTGTCTGTCCTCTTAAAGGGGATTATCCATTATCACCTATTTCTCTGTGAATCTCCCAGCCTGTGTGGATGTGTGCTGCAAGGAGTAAGTGCCAGCTGCTGGAGACAAGGCACAGGTTGGGCATGGGAGATAGAATCAGCAGGGAAATGACTGGTGAGGTTCAGCACAAGGTACTCAAGGGCTGGGAGGGTAGGTGCATGTAAAGCACTGCAGGCTGGGGCTCCATGGGATCCAGGTCTCACAAAATTGAAATTTAGGGACAAGAGCTGACGAGGTGAGGTGAGGTTGTGGGGTGATACTTCAGCTGGAAGTCCAGCTGTGCTCCCACAATAAATACATCAAATGTGGTGAAACCAGACAGGCCCTTGCCCTCCTATGGAACCCCATGAACCACCCCTGCCTGGAATCTCTCTGTGGGGCTGGTTCTGCTGCTTGGACAGGGGCGGTGGATGAGGAGGAGGAGAGCTGGCTCAGCCTCCAGGAATGAGGCTAAACCCAGTCAGAGAGGCAGGTGGCAACAGGCCACTCTAGGTGGGAAGGGCTCTTGTCAACCCCTCCTGAGGAGGAAGCCCTGGTACTCACAGGGTGACAGACACAGAGTGTGGACTGTTCCAGAGGAGGGATGGGTCCCTGAAGCACTGCTCTAGGCTGAGCCCCCCACTCTTGCTGTGGCCACACAGCCTGGGCTGGGACAAGACATGGCTGTCACAGCTCACAGCCTGCTCCCTACCATGGGTCCTGCACACCTTCACAGAGCCATTCAATGCTTCCAGGGCAAGGATGAGGCTGGGAGAAATTTATTAAGGAATGGTGACTCTGCTGTCTCCAGCACTGCCAGAGCCAGCCCTGAGGACAGAGGCTGCCTGGACTTGCTCAGTCCCACAAGAGTCACTGCTCTTGAAGCTTCCTTCTCCGTGTGGAGCCCTGCCATGTCCAGCTCTGCCACGTGCCCTCCTCCTGGGGCAGCTCTGCCTCATCCCAGCCAGGTGGGTTGGGGCTGGGGCTAGAGGGAGAGTTAGGTTTAGGGGTACAGTTAGGTTTAGGATTAGTTGTACTATACCATTGTGGGCCCAAGCACACACTCTGGGCTCCCCAGCCACATGGCAGCAACACTGCAGGCCTGACCACGCTGCTGTTTTTTCCAATCACGCTGTCCCCACCGGCTGTTCTTTCCCCATCGGGATATTATTGGGAACAGGTGAAAGGAGGAGGGGGTGAGGCTGGTAGCATCCGGCAGGTTCTGCTTGTGCTGTCAGGGAACAGCTGTGCTTGAGACATCAGTCCAAAGAATCCCATCTCTAGCACCGTTTTCCTTGGGTGTCTTTGTTAGGGTGAGGCCAGACCCCACAGTTCTAGATCCTGGATGCAGAACTCCTCCCGGTGTGAGAGGGTCTCGTTGTCGAAAGTCTCGCAGGGCTGGCTGCCCCCGTGGTGCAGGTCCCCGTCCAGCCACAGCCCAAACCTGCCACTGTGAACGTGCCAAGAGCACTGTCAGCTGTGACCTGCCTCCTTCATGGCTGGAGACTTCCCACGCCACCTCCCATCCTCACTCTCTGCTCCCCAAAATGGACATAAAATGGGACAAGCAGCTGGCCCAGGTCTGCCACCGTGCCTGCAGGCAGGGAGTGGGTTGTGGGAGTGGGCTGGGAACAGGTAGGGAGCGGGCAGGGAGCGGGTATCCCTTCCAGCAGGCAGCAGGGTGTGAATGAAAGGCTCAGTGCTGCTGGACAACAAGTGCCAGTGTCTTGGGGTTCAAACCATCACCATGTGCCTGGACCCAGCTCCATAGGGCAGCCTGGGTTCCCGTGATGGCTCTGATGGCCATCGGGGCTGGTGGCCCTCTGAGCCGCTGAAGTTGCCGGCGCAGTTCCTACCTGCCCCCGCCGACCATCAGCAGATTCACATCCCCTTTCACAAAGAAGTCGTTCCTGCCCGTCCACCTGAACACCTGCATGGGGACAGCACGCAGTGGGGGCCGTGGGTTGGGGCAGTGTTCCCATCCCCATTCCTGTCCCTGTCCTGCAAGGACCAGCTCGGGGCTGCTGAGCCAAGCTGGCTCTGCTCGGGCATCTCCGTGTTCCACGTCTCCAGAAGACCTGGCCGAGCCTGTGGTTCTGATCCATCCCTGCCAACAGCTCTGTGGGTCCTGCCAGGGGACAGCTGCCACCACTAACGCCCCGTCACACACACAGCCCCCCAGCGGTGCCAGGCATGTGGCTGCCTCCACATTCTGCCAGCCTAGAGCTGGGCTGTGACCGTTCTGCCATGTGCCATGTGGAGAGAACCCAGTGACACCCAGCTGGGCAGGGTCCCCTTCCCTGAGCTTCCCTCCCTGCGCACTGCCTGGGATTCGCCTTCTCCCCCTAGCCCTGGACAAACCTGGGGGGCTGCTGCCAACAGGTTCCCCTGCTGCTGTCCCCACGTCCGGCCAAGGGCAGCCCCGTCACCCCAGATCCCCCCAGCACCGCGGGGACCTTTAGGCGTGGCCCGGCGCTCGGAACACGGCCAGCCCCCGCCCCGGGGTGCAGCCTGCAGCCGCACCTTCAGCTCGGGGCAGAAGGAGAACAGGAACGTCTCCCCCGTGCCGTAGAAGCCGCTGCTGCTGCGAATGGCGCTGGCGGAGAAGGCACCAAAGGCCTGGGGAAGCAGAAGGGGGAGACTCGCGGCGCCGTGTTCAGAGGGGCTCCCGACGCCGGGACGTGTCCCCGTCCTGCCAACGGAGCGAGGAGGTGCCCAAGCCCCGTGTGACACGGGGCAGCCAGGCTGGGGAGGGCACGGCCGTACCTGCGCCTCTGTGTCCCTGATGAGCAGCAGGGCCGGAGAGTCCGGCCGGGCCCCGCTCCGGTACAGTGTCCGCAGGCTGAAGCCGTCCCGTCCGGTGGAGTAGAGCAGGTGCCAGGGCTGCTGCGTCAGGCGCGGGGGCAGCTGGGGGCCCAGCTGGGGCACAGAGGCCTCAGTCAGTGCTTACCGGCTGAGCATCCTCCCCTGCCCCAGCACAAACCTGAGATCTCATCGAGAGTCCTCCTGAGAGGTGGTCCCACACATCATCCCTCCAAGCAGCCTCTCAAGACACCCACCTGAGCATCCTTCCGAGAGATGGTTCCAAGCACCCTCCCTTCCACACGTTCCCAAAGCGTCCTCATCCTGCAAACCCTTCTGAGATGGCTCCCCAAGCATCCTTCCCCTCCCAAGAGGTGACTGAGGTGACTGTCCCCAGGCACAGGGCAATGTCACCCATCTGGCCTCACACTGGACCATTCCTGGTAGGACAGTGGTCACGGCTGTGGCTATGGGGCAGATGAGTGGGAGGGTGGGTCCCTGTGCAGGCCGGAGAGTGCCTCACCTCATCGATGTCCCTGTCCCGCAGGATGCTGCTGGGTGTGCTCAGCACCAGCCTGCAGGGCTCCTCCTCGGCTGCTGCTGGGGCTCCCTCCCAGCCCCGCTGGCCCTCTCCAGCTGGGTCCTCACATCCCATGGGCAGATCCTCGTCCTGGTCAGGCTGGGAGCAGCAGGAGGTGAGCATCCCTGCGGGCCTGAGGGAGCAGCAGCTCCCGGACCCGCCCAGCGTGGGGTGTCTCCCATCCTCTGTCCAGGGGCTGGGAGAAGAGGCCCGAAGTGCACGGGAATGGGCACCAGGCTGAGCCTACAGCCCAGCTCCCGGCTGCCCGCTGCTCCCGACAGCGCAGGTGCCATGCCAAGCCGTGCCATGCCCTGGCACCCCGCCAGGCCGTGCCGCCGCTGCACTCAGAACTTCAAGTGCACAGCCACCCGAGGGGAAGGAAGGGCTGGAGGAGGAAGAGAAGGCAGGGAAGGCTTCTACAGATGCAGCCCCTGTAGAAGGGGGGAAGCCTTGCCTTTTCCCTCTTTGCTCACGGCCAGGCTGACCCCGCAGTGTGGAAGAGGTCGGGAATGCTCCGCGGTTCTGGTGGCTGCTAGTGACAAGTGTCTCAGCCACGTGTTCAGGATGCCTGTGGGTGCAGCCCATGCCCAAGGGCGGGTGGGCAGCAATTCCCTGCCCACCACCCTGAGGGGGCAAGAGGAATGAGGGAGTGCAGCCCCGGGGCGCAGGAGATCTGCCCCCGGGGTGCCTGGATCCTCGGGAGGCAGCGGCTGCAGGGGCAGGTCCCACGTGTGCCCATCACTCCCCGCACCTCCCCAGCCCCTCACTCTCCCAAGGGCAGGCCCCTCTGTCTGTCCGGCCCCGTGCTCAGCCTGGCTGGTGCCTCCCAGCGCTGCCCCAGAGCTCATTCCTCTCTGCCATGTGGGACCCTGCCACGATGGACCTACCAGGAGCTGGTAGCGGTATCGGAGCCCCCTCATTGCAGGCGTTTCTGGGCTGCTGGGCCTGCGCCGCCAGGAAGGCCTGGCCAACGCCCCGGGGTTAATGTTCAGCGCAGCGGCCCCACCCTGGCCATCGGTGCGTGACACGGTGCGTGTGGATGCCAGCACCCTGCCCCGGCTCGTGGGGGTCCAGAATGTGTCTCCCTGCATGGTGCTCGGATGCGTGGGCAGGCATCTCCCTCCAGACAGGTGCTTGGTGGTCGGTGGCTGTCACCTCTTTTACACTCCAGCTGTCACCTGGAACCAAGTGGAGAGCCCCGAGGCCAGGGGCTGCCCTTGTTTTGGCATCACCGGGGCAGGTCTTGCAGAGTTGCTCTTTGCAACACAACTTTTGCTACGGTTGTAGCAACTGCCAACACCTGTGGGGTGGGGTGACCCTGGCTGGACACCAGGCACGTGCCAAAGCCTCTCTTACTGTCCTCCACAGCTGGGCAGGGCAGAGAAAATACAGCAGAAGGTTCATGAGTTAAGGACTGGGTGAGATCCCTCATCAAATACTTCTAGGGCAAAACAGACTCGAATTAGAGATATTAACTGATTTTATTACTAACAAAATCTGAGCAGGATAATGAGAAGTAAAATAAGACCTTAAAAATGCCTTCCCCACAGCTCCCTCCTTCCTAGCTGTGCCTCCACCCCTCCAGCAGTGCAGGGAGATGTGGAATAGGGGTTATGATCAGTTCATCACCTGTTGTTTCTGCTGCTGCTCAGGGAGAGGAGTTGGAGTCCTTCCCCTGGCATGGGCTCCTCCAGGGGCTGCAAGTGGATCTCTGCACCCCCCGGGCCCTCTATGGGCTGCAGGGGCACAGCTGCCTTCTTCACGGAATCCCAAGGGAATCTCAGCTCCAGCTCCTGAAGCAGCTCCAGCCCCCGCTCCTGCCCTGCCCTGGGTGTGTGTAGGACTGTTCCTTTCACGTATTTTCACTCTGCTCTTCTCTGAATGCAATTACATCTGCAGAGCAACTTTTCTTCTACTTAAATCCCTGATCCCCGAGACATCACCACCATCTGTGCTGGGCTGGGCCTTGGCCAGCAGTGGGTCCATCCTGGAGCCATCTGGAGTTGGCTCTGCCAGACACAGGGGAAGTTTCTGGCAGCTTCTCACAGAAGCCACTCCTCAAGCCACCGCACTACCAAAACCTGGACACACAAACCCAGTACAGGAGGGCCTGGTGGCACATGACCCTCACTCTGAGGCAGCCAGCTTGGGACTGACAGCTGAGTGAGAGAATTGCTGGCTGAGGGACCTGCCAGCCTCAGGTGCCTCTGGAGAAGGCCCTGCAGACCAGGGAAGAGGTGCAGTGCCCCGGTGCAGCCCCTTCTCACTGATGTCACCCCCAAACCACTCACTCAGCCTGGCTGTGAGCCTGTGGGTCCAAGTGCAACAATGCTCCATTTATGCCAATCCAGGACTTCCTGCATGCCTTGCATGGTGGCACAATGGCCTTGATGCCCAGCCCTGGGCCCACTACAGGCATTTTTGGGTTGTTCCTCATCTCCATAGTGTTATAGATTCAGAGACCAGTTACTTACCTGTTCTATAGTTGTGGCAGTTCAAGGTCCAGTTATCAATCAAGTTACATGTTCCCATTCAATAAGTGTTAAATTATATGTTCCTGTTTGTTAATTACTGTTTAAACCTATTAATTGTTCTGTTTATTTCCCCGTTTTCCCCTTACCTCCACCCCTATTCCCCTGTCGCGTCGCGTTAATCCTGCCGCTGCTCCCCAACATGACTTCTTGTGAGAGCTTCACCATACCCACGAGGACTTGCACGTAAGTGCATATTAATAACCAATCAGACTGTGGACTTCAGTTAGCCCTAGTGAGCGAGCCACTGCAAGGGTCATCATATTCACAACACTGCTACGTGGGGAAATCCCTGAGGATCTGGACAGCATCATCAACAGCTGTGGCCATGACTTAAATAACATCTAAGTAGTCACACCCCTAGACCTAAGAGCCAACTGTGTCTTCTCGACCATGCTTGTGAGGATGGAAGTCCCAGCTCTGGCCTGCGGTGGATGGATGTGCTGAGCGCCTCCTCTACACCGACGCCTGTTGGGAGCACTGGCAGCGTGTGCAGCCCCTCGAGCCCCCACCCCAAGGCTGATCTTAATAAAGGCATTTAACGAGGGAAGAAGTCTCTCAGCCCATTCTTTTAAATAGCAGGCTCACTGTAGCCCTGGTGGGTGTCTGCTCTGTTGTGCCCACCAGCCTTTGATAGCAACAGGAGTTTGGGGGTTCCTGGCGCCTGGCATTTGGTCGCTGGCAACACTTGGTGGGGACCAGGTGGTTCTGGTGGCCCCAAAAGCTTTCTCTGGGACCCTGGTCACAAGGCAGGAGAGGGCTCCCAGTCTCTGCCTGAGTTGCTGTAGCATGTGGCAATCCCTGTCTCTGCCCCTGCCCCATCTCTGCTCCTGGCCCCACCCTTCCGTACTCCTCACCCTGATTCTGTCCCTGTCCTTGTCGCCGTGCCTGCCCCTGCCCTGTCCCTTTACTCCTTCTTTCTCCCTACCCTTGCCCCTACCTCTGCACTTTCCTTTTCCCTACCCTTGACCATGCTCCTTGTCCCTCCCCTGGCCCTGGCCCTGCTCATGTCTCTGTCCTCGCTCCCCCCCTGCCCCAGTGCTGACCTCACGACCTTCCTCAGGACTGCTTGAGTCCAAATTTGGGATTTGCTCCTTCAGGATACCCACACGGACCCAGCCCAGGGGGCTGGGAGTGGGCACAACCCCAGGAACAAACCCAGCTGCTGTGCAGGACAGGGGCACTGCCTGCAGCCCAGTTATCTGTACAGACCTGGCCTTCCCTAAAGCCGGGCTGTTTCAGCCTGCCCCAAAGACCTGTTTCCTTTTTTGTCACTTGTTTCCCCCCCAAGCCGTGTTTGCTTTCAAATCCCCTCCCACCCCCTCCATGTGACTCTCAGTGCCTCCCACACCGCCCTCACCCTCCAGCCCCCACAGTACACGAGGTGTTCAAAACTTGCAGTTTATTTCGCTCCCCGCCGTGCCCCCACCAGGGCCTGGCTGGGGGCTGCTCCTCCCCCCAAAGCGCTGACAGAAGTGCAGTAAGGCAAAGTTTGAATTGTTCGCAAAGAAAGATCTCTTCACACACCTGCCTGGGCACATCCATCGATCAGCTGCTCGGTACCAGGTGCAGTTTGGTTTCCATGTCACATTTCCAACCCTTTGGATGTCCTGTGGGAGCAGTGGTGATGCTGGAGGCGGCTGTCACACTCTGGTCACCGCATCTCAGTGCCACCACACAGCCAGCAGAGCTGGTGGCTTCACCCCACAGTGTCATATTCAGGGGGCAGCAGCAGCTCCAAGGTGAGCAGGTCTGAGCACAGAGAAGGGTGTGGGAGGACCAGGGGAGCTGATTTAAGGGAGCCCCCGTGCACAGCCTTGAGCCCAGCACTGACTGGCACAGGGGTGACACAGACAAGTGCACATCCAGCTGTGATAAGCAGTTGTGGAACAACAGCAGTGACTGAGACTCCTCCTGGATTTGGTCTAGGGCCTTACAGGGAGATTGTAACACCTCCTGGTCCCAGCTGCTGCCCCAAGTGATCACAGCAGCACAGTGTGAGCCCAGCACTGCCAGGCTTTGTCACCCTACAGAAACTGGGAGCAGTGGGAGTCCATCTGTGCAGTAGTATTTCTTCTGAGACCTGCAGTGCCTCTGTGCAGCTCCTGGCATGGCTGTGTTGCTCCAATGGGATAGAGCAGTTACCTGGTACTCACCTTGTTCCTCATTCTGTCCCAGTTCTGGTTCCTAACTTGTGTCTGAGTGCTGAGGTTACGAGGTGTGGCAGCAGCTCCAGCTGTCCTCCAAGGTCATCATCCTTGGTCACTCAACCCTTTCACAGCACCCACTGTGACTGAGCACATGGGATTCTTCCAGATCCCTCAACAGCAGAACCACCAAGAAATGGAATCTGCAGCCAGGGCTGGGGCACCAGGTACCCAGAGACTGCCTCATGCCAAGCAGGAGCGTTACTGGTCAAAGCAGTGAAGGGGAAGGTCCCGGGAGAAACAAACATCTCCAAGAAGCAGTGGTGGAAAACAGTCCATGGTCTGAGCTCCAGTCCTGGGTTTAGCTCAGACACTATTGCTCCTGCTGGACTGCCCACAACTGATGGCTGAGATCCAAGTGAAAAGCACAGCTGACGGGGAGGCACTGCAGCTCTGACAGTCTGTGCTGAGCCTGCAGCTCAGGGGGTTATTCCCAGAACCTCAGCCTTTCATTCAGTAGGTATCATTCCCAAAGTCAGACCTCATTCAGGGAACCTTCCCCACCCACCCCATGTACCCCAAGCTTTGCATGTTCCTCAGAGTGGCCCATGTCCCAGGAAGAGGTGGTACAGTCCTTATTTCAAAACCAGCATGGCCTCTGTCCCGTCCTGCCTTGTCAAGTGGAGTCCATGAGTGAGGTAGTATTCCCGCCGGAGAAAGGCATAGAAATAATCCGAGATGAGCAGGATCTGTGGAGTGAGATGTTCAGACACATCAGTGGTGCTTCAGACCAAGGAATAAAGAGGGACATGTGTTGGTGACAGACCCTGTCGGGCGTTAAGCATCTCCTGGGCTGTTCAGCACATGCTGCTGGAGGAGCCACTGTGACCTTGGGAACACCTTGTCCATCCCCTTGCCATGTTAAGCAAAGGGAGATTCATACACAGTAGCTCCATAAACTGGCCAAAATGTATGACAATTGCAGGTCCAGCTGTGCCACACCTGGACAGACATCACAGCTACGCCCACAGAACTCGTCTATTGAAGTGTTGTCCCAGAATCACAGGGTCATTTTAGCTGGAAAAGATCTCTGAGATCACCAAGTCCAACCTTTGACTGATCCCCCACCATGTCACCTAGCCCAGAGCTCTGAGTGCCACATCCAGGCACTCCTTGGACACCTCCAGGGGTGGGACTGTACAACCTCCCTGGGCAGCCCCTTCCAGTGCCTGACCATGTTTTCTGTGAAGAAATTCCTCCTAATGTCCAAGCTGAACCTCCCCTGGCACAGCTTGAGGCTGTTTCCTCTCATCCTGTCCCTGTTCCCTGGGAGCAGAGTCTGATCTCCACAGCTGTACCCTCCTGTCAGGGAGTTGCAGAGTGAGAAAGGCCCTGCTGAGCCTCCTTTTCTCCAGGCTGAGCCCTCCCCAGCTCCCTCAGCTGCTACTGGGGCTCTGTTCCCTTCTCTGGATATGTTCCAGCCCTGTAATGTCCTTCCTGAATAGAAGTGCCCAGAACTGGACACAGCACTTGAGGTGCCTCACCAGTGCCCAGCACAGTGGCAGTCATTGCCCTGATCCTGCTGCCACACCATGGCTGGTACAGGCCAGGTGCCCTGGGCCTCTTGCCCACCTGGGCACACCTGGCTCTTGTTTAGCTGCTGTTGATCAGCACCCCCAGGGCCTTTCCTACTGGGTGCTTTGCAGTCACTCTGCCCCAAGCCAGGACACTTTTGGTTGTACTGAGGCACACGGTGGGACTGTTCCCATGCCTGGGGGCCTTGAGATCGCAGTGGATTCTCTAAAGCTGCCACCTTGGGAAGCTGCCACTGCTGGGGCAGACTGGGCTGTGGCAGGGACCTGCTGCCTCAGGAGTGCCATTAGTCACTTTGCCTCTTGCAGTGTGACCTTCCCGCAGGACTGCTGCCCTCCTCCATTTGAAACTAGCAGGTAACTAGAGTGGAAAACCTTTTCAGTGCCAGCCCAAGCTGGTAGTTATTGTCCTCGTGTCCTAGTGTGCAAATGCCACTTAAAGCATCCCTTTGGCACTATGTCACCTGAAGTACGTGGCAGTGCTAAGGGCACAGAGGGAAGGACAGTCAGAGCCTGCCTGGGTTACTGTGCAATACACCACAGAAAAACACAGCAGCTGCTGCAGAGGCTCAATGGCAGGACAGCAGGGGATGGAGTACCAGTTGGAGAGCGGGGGAAAGAGAAACAGGGCTGCAGGGGTCGGGGAGAAAGTGCGAAGGAGAACAGACCCAGGAAGGAGGAAACAGCTACGATCTGCTTGCTTTGCTGAACTGCTGACAGGCTCTGTCAGTGCAGGCGATTTTACCTTTAACTAAGCTTCTCTGCAGATATCTAAATGGGAATAGAAAGAGCTAAGGTGCATGGGGATGAGAGCTAGGTCTTTCTCACAAGGAAATCAGACAAGAGACTTGCTGTCTGCATTTACACAGAGCACAAGACCTTGCAGCATCTGCTATGACTTTCTCAGGTAGGAAATAAAATCCTCTTAGAATATCAACACCTGCTATTTCTAGTTAAAGTTTTACTATTCTTTTCATTCCATAGCAGGGCATGTAATGAACCACTTCTAGTTTATCATCAGGCCCTTTTAGCAGAATCGCTGTTCTGCCTCTCAGCCTGTGCAGTCTCTTTTGGTTTTACCAAATGAGTGTTTTTCCCATTAATCAAGGGTAAGAGTAGGTGATTTTCTGCCCCTGGTCAAAGTGTTCCCCTGGCTTTAGGAAAGCAGACAAGCATAAATGGCTGAGGCACATTCAAAATAAAGGCAACTTTAACATGAAATGAACATTGTGCTCACCCACACATTAAACTGCCCTAGGGCTCAGGTACATGACAAGCAGCACAGAGAAAAGGAAGGACTTACAAAAGGTTGTAGCACCTGTGTACATTGAGTTCCACCCTTCAAAGGTGCTAAGCTCTGCTTTCCCTAACGCCAGTGGAAGTCATGTATCCAGAATGGCCTCAGGAAAGGCAGGGAGGGCAAGTCCTGGCATCACTGGGACCCTGCATGTGCTGCCACGTCTCAGAAAAACTGGTGCCATTTCTTTGTGCTTGGTCAGGTCTCATTTGTCTGTTTTCTGGCCCCATTGCTACTGCCCTCAGATTTCTCCATTTCCCCTCTTATCTCCCCTTCTCCATTCACTTGTGCTTGGTCCTGCCATACTGAGATGCTTTTCCTTGGCCATCAGCAACAGAGCACAGAACCTGCAGTCAGCCAGGTTGGATTGTTAAGCCACAGCTCGTGCCACAAGAACTGTTTCCCATTAGTGTGCCAGGGGTTGAGGAACAGGCAGAATTCCAGGAGGAGAGCCAGGAAGCTGCTATGCAGGACCACACAGGATGCAGAGAGCCAGCCCCATCCTGCAAGATTCACTGCTGCTGACAGGCCACCCCATCCAGCAGCCTGCCCACAGTGCAGCTTCATTTGCCTCACTCTACTGACCTGCCCTATGTTGAAAGTCAACGTGATCGCATAATAAAAATTGGAGTTGGCACTTCCTGCAAAAATCCATAGATGCCACAGAACAGGGAACAGGAAGGAGCAGAAAATGAGCACACATGACAGGATGAAGATGTTCCGGAGGACTGTAAAAGAAAACCAGGTGTTAAAATGATGTATTACTGAGCGTTCATGGTCACACAACCAGCAATGGTATTTAGGGTGTGCAGGGGGTAAGAGGCACTTGCCAAGATATACTTCCCTCCAATAACCTTCCACAGGTTCCTTTAATAACTTCCTGGATAGTGGTTATAAGAAATCCATTATATTTCCCTTCAAAATAAATACTTCTGCCTTTGTTGCAGTGTGAAATCTCAATTTGTAGCTATTTCCTTCTAGATCCTGCTTCCAAATACTCTTTCTTGGATGATTTTGGCTTTTTGGTATCTACACTACAGTAACCAGCAGACTGCAAAGGGGCCTTGCCAGTAGCATCCCAATTTGGAGAGCAGAACACTTTAATCCCTTGCTTCATCAAACTAATGACAAAGAAAAAAATGAATCTGTGGATTATAGGAAAAGATACTTTCTTGGGAGGTGGTAAGGAAATGAAAGAACCATAAAAGGAAGAAACTCATACAGGCCAAATGCACTGACAAACACATGACATCGGGAGGTGCAAGAATCCAGCAGTCTGCCCGAGTACGTGTCAGGTGGGCAAAAACCAAACACAGCTTTGTCTAAAAGAGCTGGGAACTACCAGACCAGGAGAGGTTTTGTTTTCTGTGAAGTGTTTATGCCTGTCCTTTGGCAGCAGTGCTGTAATCCATCCTGACACTTGTGCTGCTGTGCTTGGCTGCAGCTCAGCCCATGCCCATCACTCTGCAGTTGCGGGCAGATGTTGTTTTGGGAGCATTGTCACATCCAAACCTCTTCCCACCTATTTTAAACTTTTTGTTCAGTAGGTCTGTTCACACACTCCGGGGTGGGAGCATGGGACAGATGCCTGTTCCTCTCACTGCATGCTTGGAATGTGGAACTGAACTACACTGAGCAAGCACTTTCAGAAGTTCATCACCTGCTACAGCTGTGATGTGCTCAGGGCCAGCCTGGGGATTCCTGCCCTGTTTGATCACAGCTGCTTTGGCTTCAGCTCTCCTGAGTCTGAAACCCATAGAGCAGATGGCATCCAAGCTTCCTGACTCCTGATTATGTCTCCTACAATAGGCAGGTGAACTGTCCATGAACACACTTGGTCTGGCTTGGAGAAGGCTGCAGTGAAAGGCCTGGACAACCTGGCAAGGTTGGTCAAAGCAGTCGGTTTAAGCAAGAAACACCAGGAAAAACACAACACTCTCAAATCTCCCCATGGAAGCAGTTTCTATAGACTGAGCCTGAGAATCCACAGGAAGGTCTCTGGTGATTTCAGGAGCTAAAGAGGGTCTTTTTGAAGCATTTAAGAAAGTCAGGACAATTGCTTGGAGTAATTCAGCTGCTTTCACTCTCAGCAAACAAGCAGATACAAAACAAAGCACGACTGCAAGATCTAGCACTTAAAGGCCGGGGGACTCACCAAATGCAGGAGCACTGTTCAAATTACACAGCCTTAAATGAAAGTGAAGCATCTGGAGGATGCAGGACTGCAAAAGGTTCTTATAAAAAAGATAATCTTCAGAACAAGTTGGAGAGGGGGGAAAGATAAGGTACGAGTGAAAATTCCCTCCTTGACCAATTTCAACCCAAGTCCTAAAGACGTGTTAGGTACTGTATCACCAGATGAAAAAAACCTCCAAAATCCGGCCTCCTTCTAGACACCTCATGGAGGTCATGAAAGCCTATGATTTGGGTCTGGTTTGGTTTAGTGGTGACCATTTAATTGAATTATTTGGCAGGCCCTTTTCCATTCCAGATAAATAATAATCAAACACAAAGAACTTACATCTGTAAAGGTGGCTCCAGACTGGAAGGAATGCCATGTACAGTGCAACATCTCCCACAGTGGGATAGGACTTGAAGATAGAAATGATGGCGAGCTGGACAAACATGAAGAACACAGGGTGTTCCCTGGAAGGGAAAACAAAGGCTAAGAGGATACAGTAGGGCCACTGGAAACTGCAAATACACATCATCAAGGGCACAGATGTGCTGCAGGACAGGCTCAAAGAGGCTCCTGCAGCCCTGTTCTCTCCAGACTAGGAGAATGCTGGGTGGACTGGACAGAGCTGCCCCGCAAAGCAGCAGGACGAGTGGAGGCAAAACTTCCACAGCCCTCACCCAGCAACCTCAGGCCTCCCTCAGCACACATTTACACCTGCACATTGGCCACCTGCACTGTGCTTCCTAACACTGCCTTATTCACCAGAAGCAATTAGCACCTGTCCTCTGATGGCAATTTGAAGAAGCCCAAAACCCATAGTTATCCCTCCAGTACCCCTGATCTATTGAGTGCAAGCCAAAGGCCAAGCTCACTAAGGATCCAGGTGTGTTAATGGGTGTTTTTATCAGAAAGAAGTCAATGAAATCAGATAGGAAAGTCCCCAAGTTTCCACTTTTTTTCTGACAATGAAGAGCTGGAAGTTCCAGCCAGTTCTTGCTTTCTGACTAGAGTGCCGTATGTTGGCACTTCTACAGCATCCATTTCTGCTGCCTCTGCTGATGCTTGACATCAACACAGAGTTCCACTGCAGATCCCAAGTCACTCTATTTTAAGAGGAACAGAGCTGACACTATGGGAAATGAGGAGGATAGGCCCTGTTAAAAATCTTTTTCAGGCTTGTAGGTCAAGACATCCAACTTCAGTCTTAGAAGCTTCCACTGGATAACTTAAGAGTAAAAAAAAAGTAGCAGAGAAATACACTCATACTTACTTTAACTTTATTGCCAAGGGAATGGTGTAGAAGAACACATTGATTTGAAACACACATACAAAGAAAAGACTGAAGTGTTCAAACATCTCTGCAAAGAAGTACCAGAAAAGGCCAATATTGGGTGTCAGGTCTGGAACAGAAAGGCTGAAATTTGAAAAGAAAGTCATGGTAAATTTTTTAATGGTTGTTCTTCCCTGCCCTGCTTCTGTTGCATTAATTAATCATTGTGTACTACTGGATGTAGGACCTAAATTGTAAATCCATGAAAGAGAAACCAAATGGATGAAAACATGGAGGGCAGGTTGAAATCCTGCTGAGGAATCCTTCCTGATGTCACAGCAGAATTTAAACCATTCTTAAGCAGACATTTCTCCAGAGAGGAATATTTCACAGCCGTGGCAGCTCAACAATCAAATCCATTTCCAATCACTCAGTGGCAAACAGCTCCTGTCTTTAATTTTTGCTCTTATTTATTTAACAGAAGTTGGAGTTGGCTAATGGCTGTTTTCCTCCACATATTCTTTCTTTTATTGCATTGCCAGTAAATCACAGACCACACATTTCCTGGGTCAAGCACACACCTGTGTGTGATGGGCAAGAAACAATCTGGGTGGGGAGGGTGGGGCCACACAGAAAACCATCAGTAAGAATCCTTATACTTACATAAACCCATAAACAGATGGGATAAAATCCCAGGAGTTGAGCAGGAAGAAGGAGAGGCAGATGATCACCACCAGGCTGCACAGGTACAGGGATGCATACTGCATGGTGTAGAGCCAGAAACTTCTGCTTTTCAGTTTGATAGGTATGAACTGGCGCTGAAAGAGAAACGGAAGAATCTCATCAGGTGGAAGAGCCACAAGAAAGCGTAAGTGTTCAGAACATCATTTTAAATTGATGAAAGAAAGCATCAAACATCGGCGCTACGGCACTTGAAGGAGCAGCTTTCAAGCACAATTTGCTTGTTCTTCACTCTGGCCAATTAAGTCACACACATGGCATGTATTCCCAGAGCTGTGTTTGAAAATACAGTAGCAAAGCTGGTCATTTCTGCTTGCAGTGAGTCCCGTGTGTGAGCACACACACAGCTGTAAGATTTACAACTCTCCTCACAGCTGCACTGGTACCTCAGACGTTTGCAATACTGCACTGGTACCTGTCTTCTCCTGCACAACCCCACCACATGGGGTGACTGAAAGCCCTGCTCCAGAACCCCCACCCTGTGGTACCACCACTTGGCCTGGCACACCTCTCTGCTGAAATCAGGGCAAGAGGACATCCACTGAGTTCCTAAGCACAAAGGAGCCCCTCTGAAAGCTGGCTTCCTCAGACAAAGTCCTGCCACTGCCACATGTGCTTGTCACAAGTCAACATACTATGACAGGGATATCTCACTCCATCAGGTCCCTTGACTGCCTGTGTACAGACAAATGTACACAGGGGCCAACACCTTCGGGAATTGCTCAGCATTCTGCAGTTCCAGGTCAGTGATGTGGCTTTTCCATTTGGCCCTGGCATTTGCAGTGGCAGGAGATGTGCCCTGACTGTACACCTGCCCTGACTGCTGTGGGCTCTGTGTAAAGCTCACTAGGTTTTCTCAGTTGGAGTGGGTTTAATGTCACTTCCTGGGACAATGTAAGCAACATTACCAAAAGTTTTGGCAGGACAGATTGAAAAGAGCAGGAGGAAAGTGATTTATTCTGTACAAAGAATGCAGGAAGGTTCATTTACAAATTTAGATAAAAGGACACCCACTGGCATGACTGCCTTTAAAAGTTGCAAATTAGGCAATCACATATCAAAGCACTTATTGTTTGTGAATTCAAAGTACAATTCTTGCACTTCACTCCCAATTTACTTTGACTGAAGTTAAAAGAGAACAAATGAGACCAAAATATTAAATATATAAATTCTCCTAGATATCATCAAACTGAAAAAGCAACACTGACTCTGCAGTTCTTCTCCTGCAAAGACTAATAATAATAAAATTCCTGAAAAAAACTAAGAGACATTCATGTCAGTGCAAGAAAATTAATTAGAACTGACTACCATTCTGTCTGGAAGCTCAGAGATTTGAGAACAGGCTAGTTAGGTAAAGATAAGCTATAAGCATCACCATCAGAAGCAATGAGAAAAGACTGGTGAAACGCACAGCAGCAGCATTCAGAACTGTAAGAACTTCAAATACTAATCATTACCACAAAGTGATCTGTGAAGTGAGCCAAGCCTTTGCTGGCATCACAGCCTCCCCCTGCTGCCATAGCAGGATAAAATTAGCAAGGGCAGCCCTGGTGGGACTCAGGTCTTGTTAATGGAGAGGGAGAAAGGACAACCAGCATCCTTCCAGAACATGCCTTTTGCCATTAAACCCCAAACCTGCATTTTCAAACTTCTCTGGGTCTGAGCCCCTCAGTGCTGCTCACACAACACAAAGTACAGCACTTATTTTGGGCAAGCTAAACACCACCCAGTTTCTGTAGACTTACTGCTCCCTTCTCTCCAAACACAGGCATTCCCACTCAGGGTTCAAACTTGCCATGGCTTGAGGAGTCACTTTTTCTGGAACTCTGCAATTGTCTGACTCCCTTCCCCAGGACTGTCCCTGCACAGCTACAAGAAGACAACAGGTACCAAGAGTTAGAAATCACATACCTGTAGAAGGTAAAGCAGTGCTGGAGCAAACAATGTGAGAGGGTAGAGTGACTGGTATGTTGCTAAGGCCAGGAACACAGCACTGAGGAAGGCACTACCTGCAAAGAAACAAAAGTTTATAAGAAACTTTTAGTATAAACAGCCATACAGAGAGACAGTCTAAATGGGAAGAAACTCATAACCCTCTGCAGGGGATTTACAAATATCAGGACACCACTTAAAGGAGTTTTTAGCCGAATGTATCCTGCAGGGTGTCCTCTTGTTAGGGACATTTTGAATGGAGAATGACTCATTCCATTAGAAAGAACCACTGGCTGGTTTATATCTCCTGTCATTCACACACAGAAAGAGATTAATATAATTCAGTCTATATAAAGCCCATGCTGGCTGCTGTTAATGCATGGGAATGCATTGACTTAAGTCATATCTGTATGTAAGAACTGTCATACTGGGCTTGCTGGATAACCTCATCACCAGAATGTGTAGCAGCCTCAGCAAAGCTGTGTGCAAGAAAGCAAGCAAAGTCTGCAGGGAAGGAGTGGAGTGGCATTAGCTCTGCTTTACTGACACTAAAACTAAAGCATAGAAAGGATTAGCACAGCTTTTCCAAGTGATCTTATATTTATAAATGTCTTTATTGAGGCAGCTTTATTTGAGGTGTCTCAGTGTTGAGCACTGACATTTCTCAACTATCAATAACAGAAATAATGTCCAAAACATCTCTGGTTAAACAATAAAAATACAAGCTCCCAGTGCAGCAGCCTGGTTATAGCTACAGACTTGATGGAAGTCCTCTGTAAAAACCGAGCTCAGACAGCAAGAGCCCTGACTCAGTGCATTGATCCAGCTGTCACCCTGCTGACAGCAAACACTCAGAGAGCTCAGGGACAAACCACGAGACACTATAGCTACTACAGTTTTGTCTATGACCAAACTTTTGGTCTCAGGGTATCAGTGAACAGTTAAAAATCAGTTTAACTAAATAGAACCCACTTGTTTGCTATTGCAAATGCTTTTGAATTAAAACACCTCCTGACTCAATTAGCCAATAATTATTGGAAAACTTTCTTTTGGAAACAATTATAAAAACTATCTATATCAGCACTTTTTTTGCAGTGCTTGGCTCTGAGCCCTGCTGGAGACAAAAGATCAGACTGACCTTTCCTCTGATCCAGCAGACAACTCCTTAAAACTTAGGTGACTCTTACAAATCAAATAGGCTAAAACATTTTAGCTCTGGGGAGTCATAAATTAAACAGAAAGCTGGCATTATGCATAAAATTAATGAAACAGTGAGTCTGACATAATCTACTCCACTGGGCTGGTTTGGGTCTTTGGTTACTGCTTCTGCTTCCCCAAAGCTTAATTAGTTCATTTCAAACCATGTTTATAACTGTGAGTGAAAGCCAAATAATAGCTACAGGCAAATGCTTGCTTTTGAATAAAATTCAAGGAAAAGCTTTGAAAATAAATTGCGTATGACATTTAAGTGCATATTCCCATACAAAAGAAGAGCAACAGAGCTCTTCTGTTCTGCAACACACAGACATGTTTCTTCCCAAGCAGAAAACTATTTAAGGCCAACCAGGAAAAGGAGTCAGTTTGTAGAGTAAACTCAGGTACACTGAGGTGAAAGTAAGTTTTCACTTGACTATAAAGTCTCTTGATGCCACAAATTCACTCAGAACTTTGACCTTGTTCCAGTCCTGTTTGTGCCATGTTTCACTGAGATCTTTGTAGAAATCCTATCTGTAAAGTTCCCTCTGGATTTATTTTTTGCTACATTTCTAATCTTTCTAAAAAGTTAGAAAGAAGCCTTTTTTTCTTCACTGTGTTACCTTTTATTGTAGCTAAAATGAAGAATGCAATGACAGAGTTGTTGATGGTGCAGGTGGACTTTGCCACACAAGACATCACAGTGTAGGGGTTTAACAGGTAGCTGAAAAAGAGCAAAGCTCAGGTTACATTCAAAGGAGCCTCTAATTAAAGAGATGTTCAAAGAAAAAAAAATGCACTTTGCTTTTTCTTTTTATTTATTTACATTTGATGGGATCCTCTCATCAGCAAATTAATTCAGCTGAACAGGTTCTTCAATCTGAAGCAAAAAACTAGACCTCTGGATTGCAGACTTGGACATGGGGGCCACAAGGAGCCCGCTACAGAAATGAGACATTGGGAAGATGTCTAAAATGCAAGTTCTGGCCTAGAAAATGACTACCAAAATTTTTTTCTTTCTTTGCAGAAGCATTATACATTTATTCAGTCAGATCTAGGATTATTCGGTCCAAAGGAAACTTTTTCTGCTACTCACACCTACTACTTCTGAAGAAGAATAAGGAGAAAACCTGATGGAAAGAAATCTGAGACATAAGCAGTTTTCCACAACCCAACCAGTCTCCTGCTGCAGCAGAGCAAGCCTTTATGTTCACCATGGCACTATATGAGCACAAAACCAGCCAGCTATGCAAGACTGGCCCATTTTAACTGCAATCATAGAAGAACTTTTAATGACTTGACATTCCAGAATTCAGCTACACTTTGGTTAGCAAGGATGGCGGCTCCTTTTGGAAACAAGAATTACAGTAATCTCATTTAAGTAGGTTCAGAGCAAAAAGGTTTGGAGGACTACCAATACAATAAGTATGATAATGTAGTGATCAGCCTTGCCAATAACTAAATTACTTATCAGAGTCAGTAGACACAGATGATGATCTCCTAGTTCTCTCTTTATATTTTACTTTGTCTCTGAATCCCAGTCTGTCTTTTTCAGTGTTTCCAGAAGGCAGCCTACAGCAGCATGGGTACAATTTCACTCCAACTTCACTGTGGCAATGTGCAAAACAGTCTGCAATTTACCCACTTTACCCTTCTGGCCACAGGGACTCTGCCATTTTAAAAATTCCTATGAAAATACAAAAAAATGGCCATTTATCTAATGGAGAACTCTCTCTGATACAGAATAATTTGGATAATTTCTTTGTGTCAAAGTATCAATTAAAAAAAAATCTGTAACAGTAGGCGTCTTGCTTATATATTAATTTAGTTGAAGCCTTCTGAAATAAAAAAGATGTTTAGTATACAGAAGAACCCCAAGACGTGAAATTAATAAATGACAACATGAAAACATCTCTTAACTGTTGGAAGCAATTTGGGATATTCAAGTTGTGATATTCAGCACACATTCAGATATTTTGTCCAGATGCTGAAAAATACTCCCAACTTTTCTGAAAAGACACCATTTGGAAGGCATAGGATCAATTTTGGTAACATTATCATACAGGCAACATAAATGGGAATTTGATCTGTGCTGACTCAACATTCTTGTTACCCAGATAATGACCTTATGCTGCCGAGCCCATCTCAAAGGGCCTGAGTGAATTTACTTGTTGGCAACAAGCACATGTAAATGCATCTGGTTTTCACTTTCAAACTAAGTATTCAGGGCCAATAGGAAATTCAGAATTTCTGCGGGAAAGAAACCCAACTTTTGAGAGTTTTTGAAGGCCCAAATGAGACAAACAAACCCCAAAGGGATCTGAGGAACCAAAGCAGCCCACAGCAACAATACTTACAATAGTGCTACCTTCAGGGGGATGTAGTGCATCTCCATGGGTGTCTGAATGAGTTCAGCCACATCTGGTGCATATTTATCCAGTTCTATTAGGAGCTTCTGCTTTTTGAACTGAACAAGGGAGAATGATCAAAGACTGTCAGAAGAGGAAGCCCGTTATTCTGTACTACTTGTGTAATTCTATTTCATATTGCTCAGCCAGTTACCTGGGGTTTCTCTTACTGTGGAGCATAGTCAAGGCCCTGGTGTGAGCTAAAACTTATGTTATACGAGGAGTTGTAGAGAACAAAAAACCCCTATCTTTTCCCAACTACTTAACAACTGAAGTCAGAGTCAGGAGGAAGCAGGTAATTTTTACTTGTTTAAACCTCCTTAATTACCTGTGTCTATGTCCTGACACTGCTGCCAGTGAATTTGCCACTCTAGAATCCAATACTCAGTCTTCCTAACACCTCTCTGGATCTCTAATGAAAAGCTAACTTTATAAATTCACTGTTCAACAAACAAGCCCCTGAAAACCAAACCCCAATCGTATGCAGTCTTTGTTGTTTTAAAGATGGATACTTTTATGACAAATCTCTCTTTAATCTCTTCTTTTTTACGAGACTCTCTATGGACACAAAAGAGAAATCTGAAATATGAACTGGCTGAATTAAGTTATGGTGAGACAGAAGGATAGAGATGCTAGCAGTAAATTCTCAACATCACATGTGGAATTCTTACGTGCCCGCAGCTCTATCCTGGGTTATTTCCCTAACCTCAAAGTCAGAGGACAGGGAAGAAGCACATAGCTGGGTGGGAGACCATAGAGATGCTGTAGAAAATGTAGTCTCCCTGTTGATGTTGATACCTAATCCCCACCCCTCTAAGTGCAAAGAGCATAGCACTACTTACACAAAATATTCTTTGAGAGCTGGGAGGAATCACTCACCTCCAAATACACATCCTTATAATTTGAAGGGAACAAGTAGTATTTGATGTCAGACTTTCACCACGCTCATAAGAAGGATCTATGTCACCTCAGAACTGCTGGAAGGTTTCACTCCTTCCTTTACACATTTCTAGTCTGTGTATTACCTCATGCTTGCGTGCAAAGAAACCCTCTCCAAGGTATAACATCCAGGCTGTAGGAGATTGTACACTGCTGTGATCACCACTCAGTGCGTAGCTACAGACACTGTAACAGGGCCACAAAATTTTAAATGCCTCAGTTTTCTACCACATTCAGTCCTGTTTGTTTATCATTAAAATATGACGAGATTTACTGCAACAAGAACCTGACATCACATCCTCTGGCACATCTTTTCTTTGGCCCAAGATTATATCTGCTGGGAGAAGAGGGAACTGGGAAGAGAAGAGAGACTGGGAAGTCAGCTTACCACAACTTTATTGAAGTCCTGGATTGCCAAGTAAAGGGCAACAGCAGTTAGCACATCAGTTATCTAAAAAAGCAAGGGACAGACTGATTGTAAGCAAAATAAACAAATGGAGAAAAATATATTGGTCAGCATTTAACAGGAGCTCTGATCTGACTCAGCTCAGGGGAACAAAACACAAGCTTTAAAAATCCTGAAAGGCTGATCTGTACAGCGCTCTCACACACCACCTTGAAGGCATGAGCTGTATCAAAAATATTTATATTCACAAAACAAGAGAATGGGGAATTAAGAGGGAAGAAACTGGTCATGGATGGCAGCACACAAGAGTAATAAAGAGAATTACTGGTGTAGTGAGAGCACAGCAACACTAGGGCAGTGCCCAGCTGGTTAAACCCACCTGACCACCAGGGCAGCCTTGAGCTGCCCCAGACTGCCCAGGCAGCAGTACAGGGCACATGGCTGTTGGCTCTGCACAAGCCCTGCCTGGCAGCAACCTGGGCACAGAGGCTCCACTGGGTGCTATGTGCAGTCAGCTACAGGACACCTGTCCTTCTGAATTGTGCAGAAGAACTTTGAGAACAATTTACAAGAGACATCTGGGGGATGAACCCATTTGTGCTCTTTGCACAAACTTTTCTGGGGTTTGGCAGACAGAAACAGTAGCGTAGGCATTAAGCTGCGGGGGGGACACAGTATTTTGTTACCTATAAGACATAACATTTGAAAATTGAAATAAAATTACATCTTCCTATCCCTGTGTGGGCATACACTAAGCAAGAACTCACAAAAAAGAAGGAATATGTACAAGAAGGGAAAAGCCTGTATGTGGATTTCTGCAGGCAAAGCTGCCTTTCTAGTTAACTGTGAGCTCAGCAGGAATTTGAGCTACAGGGAGGCTGAAGGACTGAAAAGAAAGTCACACTCAGCATTTCCCTGAATGGGACCTTTCAGGAGAAGCTTTCCATGAGCACTTACCATGAACACCAGTTCAGCATATTCAATCAGGAAGTGAAAGAGATAGATTATCAGCGGGGTCTGAAAGAAAGCAAAAGTGAAATCCATATCAAATACTGTCCAGATAAAATACTGGTGATTTGATAAGACAAACCACAGGAGTTGAGCAGTTCTACTAGACACTGCCAAAGGTAATTTTCTTTGGCCTACACTCCAACACTGGTATTTCAGAGCAAAGTGATCAATCAAAGCACACTTACTGGTCTTTTTCCTTGCAAAGTCTTCAATGCATTTTATAAAAGACACCATCAACTCTGAAAATTATATTCTACTCAAACTTTTCAATTCTACTACAATAGCGGTAGACTTGCAATAGAAAGCATACAAAGACCAGCTTTAGAAACTGATTTTTTAATAGAAAAATCTGTTTTTCAGGTTGTCTGCAGGTACTTTTGAAAGATTTCCTATATAGCTGGTTTCCTTGCTGTTTAAATATGTCTTTTATGCAAAAAGAAGAAAGCATGTTAAAAACATAAAGCAGTAGGGTTACAATCCTATCATACTCTTACTCCTAGAGTTTTTCCCTTTTAGGGTAAGAGGAAAAGCATGTTTCTGAATTATTCCCACCACACAAAACTTAGTCTGAAAGGACTATATTTACATGCTGCAAATTCAGTCTTCACTATGAGAAAATAAATTTCTTTTTTAAAACTTTAAAAATAATGTGATGGTCTAAATAAGCATGGGGAAATATTTCACAGTCTGGGAGAAATTCTGTCTAAAGAAGTAGAATTTATTGAAAATAATCCAGTTTTCAGAGGATACCAAGTACCTGCTTCACCCCAGGTGACATTATGTATGAGTTTACCTTCATATCAGTAAGGCCATTTGAAGGCACAAAAGCCCACAGGTACTTAAGTGCTTTTGTAGGAACGAGGTGTTTTCAAGATGAGGAATAAATAAACAAACTACGTGCTTGTGCTAGTATTAGAATTTCTGCGAATTCCAGGTGCTGATACCCAGTAAATCCTATCAGACTCACAGTGACACTGTCCCTGCTCCAGCTTGTGCTGACAGAAACAGCTGGATGTGAACAGAGTATCTGACTTATTACAGAGTCTCCCTGTCTCAGTTTCTTTATGCAGTAACAAATATGACACTGCCTGCCCCTGCCCAGGGAATTCACTGGGATTACCCAGATTTCCTTGTGCTGGTCACTGCATAACCACTGCTCAGACAAACCACACAACTTCAGGTTCTCTGCAGTCTTTGGGACAAACAGGTCCCCAGCCTTCTGCAGGCCCTGAGCAGCCAAACTAAGACCTGTGCCACTCGAATATTACATTTAAAACCAAGCATGCAAACCAACCAACCTCATGAAAAATAGCTCCAGAGTATGGCGAGACCCCTAAATCCAGCAGAGCTAATCCTTCGACCACTGAAACAGATAAAACACCTGCATTAGAACCCTGTAATGTGGGAAGCGAGAGATCCCGTGCTGGTAAAACTGCAGTTTTTAAAACACTGACGCTCTAAGAATCTCACACAGAATGGGTGACACCATACGTCCCAGAGCCAACAGCCAGCCAGAACAGATTCACCCCAGCTCTGCCATGCACCACCTATTTATTTGTTTCAGCTAAAAATGTTCTTGGACTTAACTCTATATAAATCACATGCATGGTATCTCCTCCTTTTGCATCACCTATTAAGAGCAATATATATGGCATCTGTGCTGGAGAAATACTTAATTCCAAGAGGACAACCACAACATAATATAGAATTGGAAGTGTTTTGCCTCATTAGATGTAGAGAGGCCTCCAACGTCCAAAATCACAAGGTAAGGGCAGAAATGAACACATATCGCCAGGCAAAGCTAAAAGCTTTATCGCTTGTTGAAACTTCCTGACATTTTATAGCCTTAATTCAGCTCCTTTGTGCTCATGGACTTACAGCTTGCCCTGCAATGCATGTATGTGCTTTTCCACAGAATCTCCATCCTGCTGAGCACAGAGGTTCCCTGGGACTGAGCAGTATGCAGTGAAAGAAGCTAAGGGAAACAGACCCATTTGTTCAGAGGGAAACAATCAGGACACTGCAGGAAAACACAAGAGGTGCTCAGTTCAGTGATATAGAACTATTTCTATTAGAAACAGAAATCTATTAGAAATAGATTCTGGCTGCCACCAACTTCCTGTATGGCGACAACCCAGACTTTTCAAGATAATCCCACTTTTCCCATTTACTATCTAGGTACCCACCTTGATTCTCTAAGGTGGTATTTAGAAAGATTCAATAGCACACGAAGCATGAAGTGTTATTTACTGTGGAGCAGAGGCCTCAGGTCATCACATACACTCGTACTTTTGACCTTTATTACTTCTGGCCACTCTTTTCTACCCCAAAACTGCAAATAATTTTACCTGCATAATTACTGGATACCAAAGGAACGTCTTTACAATAAATTAAGCTTCCTAAGGCTCAGATGATACACAGATGAACGTCACTGAAAAGCCCCGATCACCCTGTACCTCACTCAGCCTTCAGAAGAGAATTTGAATCGCCGGTAACGTGTGGGGACACCAAGTGACCAAGGGAAGTGAACTGGAGGCCGTGCAGGGGCATTCTCACTACGGGACGGTGCCTGTGCAGCTCAGCGGGACAGGCCCGGCCGAGGCCGCTGGAGCCACACGCTCTGAGCTGGGTGGGTCACGCTCCCGTTTGTGTACATGTGTGACACCACCAGTGTCCCCGGCCAGCTGGGAACTACGAAGTTCTGGCTCCAAGCCTGGCTTCTGCCTCCCGCCCCGCGGAGCCGCCGAGTACGGGCTCCCACGGGGAGAGCTGCTCAGGGCCCTTTGGTGCACCTCTGCCCGGCCCTGCCCGGGGCGAGCACGCTTTCGAGCACGGCCCGGCCCTCCCCGCGGGACCGCTTCTAGCCCGGCGCCCGGCCGAGGTCAGGCCCTGACCGCCCAACTCGGGGTCCCGCCGCCCTGGCTCCTCCGCGCCGCTCCCGCTGGGCTCGGCCCGGCCAGCAGCGCCCCGGCCCGAGCTCGCCGGGCCTCACCTCGCTTCCAGGCGTTTAGTGGGGACGCCACCTCGACCCGCTCGGCGATGAAGACGGCGAGGCTGGAGCGGTACAGAGCGGCGCGCACCGTCACGGCCGCCAGCACCACCAGCACCAAGGGGGCCGCCATCCCAGCGCGCGCTCCGCCGCTGCTGCTGCTGGCTGTAGTTCCCGGGCGGCTCGAGGGAACGCGCCGCCAATGAATCGGCCCGACCGAGCAGACTACACATCCCAGCGGTCCTCGCGCCGCCGCCTCCCGGCACAACTCGGAACTACGGCGGCCGCGGGAGGTCCAAGTTAGCAGGAGTACGCTTGGAGCCGCCAGCCGGGGGTCCCGCTCCCTTTCCCCGAGCTGTCCCGTTCGGGTCGCCCTTGCCCAGGGCAGCCACACGGGACAGCCCCTCCTCCGCCGGAGGACAGGGATGCGAGTGGCATCGCACTCCCCGCGGACCATCCCTCCCGCCTGCGGCTCTCGGGTGCCTCTGGACGGAACCTCTGCCCAGCCGGGGCAAGGGCCTGGCGGGCTGGGCCCAGCTCGGACGAGGAGCGTCGGTGGCTTCTGAACTGTTTGGAAATCCCCTCAGACAGCTCTTTGTTTTTCAGGTATTTCACAGACCCCCACGGTATCTGCCCGCGTGTTTGCTGTGGCCGTGGTGGGAGTCACTGTTGTAAGGGCACCGAGTGCTCGTGGCCATATTCGGTTTCAGAAGGCTCTTGGCAGACTGAGGTTCTCAGTCTGTGTGGTTTTAACAGCTCCGGAGCTTAAGAGTTCTGGGGAGAGTTTCAGTCACCTACCTTCCCAGCATGGACTTTGCTGCTGTTCTCCAACAACTGTTCTTCCATCCCCATCCCTGGGTACGTGCACAGCCCGCTCACACAATCTCACACAAAAATAGCCTTTACAACACTTCATCTGAATAGAGACAAGCGGAAGGCAGACATGATAATCTCCTAAAAAATTGAGCAACAGTGAAAAACACATTTCATGTTGTATGTGAAGACAGCAATTTTTCATGTAATTAAAGCTAGGATTTGCTGAGTGTACTGGGGTTGCCATTGAAAAGAGCTGGATAACATCCAAGTCCAATCCAACGTTTATGTTGGATTTATGCAGCCTCAGAGCTGTAGAATAGAGTTGCACCCGTCTGCAGAAATGGACAAAGGCTGAATTCTTCTGGGATGTGCTCCGTGAAGGCCCAGGTGACCCAGCATGTACTGTCTGCAGGACTGGAGAAACTGGTGGGGTTAGGTGATCAGTCACAGAAACTTTTCATGGCTGCTTGGAACATGAATGCCTTCATGCTACAAAACCATCTTCAGTTGGTCCCCGGAATGTTTCCTACTGTGCTCACTCCCTCACCAGGGTTCAGCTGCTACCTTTGCAGGGCTTCTCTCATCCACTGCCATGGGACTACAGGTCTGGTCCTGAGGCCATAAGGAGAGCTTCAGTGCTCAGCCTGTCGTGTGGCATCTCCTCTGCTCTCAGGCTCTCTGGCACAAAGGTGTGGGTTGTGCTGGTAAAGCTGCTCTGTGAGTGTGGCTCTGGCTGGCCCTGGGACTTGACGGCCCCAGGACTGACCGAGCCTGGCACATCTTCTGATAAATCAGGGTGAATTCATTCAAGTCAATCTATTTGTGCAAGCATCTGTAAATAGGAAGCCAGAAATCCTGATTCTTCTTTGCTGCTATTCACAACGGTCTCTTGAGTTTTCTTATCAGAAGTGCTGCTGGAAGATCTGCGATCCCTTGATGGCACTGCCTACGTGAGGCACCCACGTGGAGCGCACAGGGGATGAATGCCACTTGGCAATGTGTCGCAGACATTTTATAAGTTTATTAGATGGAAACTTGCTGAGTTTTTTCCTTCCATGGGAAAACTCACTTCTAAGCAGATTTCTGTAAAAACAAATCTGTGTGTGTGTGGTTTCAAGGACATAGCTGTTCTGTCTTCCACAGAGGAGTTGAGAACTGTCTCTCTTTCTTAACCTATGAGGTGAACAATTCTTATCTTGGAATTCTAAGCATTCCAGGAGTCTTGCACTAACCATGAAGGAGAAAGCATGTTAGCTCTGAGCATGGGCACCTATAGCCCAAAAGCCTTCTGAACAATGGAGTCATTTTAATAAATAATATAAACCTTCTGATAATGGAGTCAAAGAGTCCTGATTCATCACCCCACTGAAAAGCAATCGCAGTAGGAATGTTGCATCACAGAACTTTCATAAACCCCTCTCTTTAAGATTGAGCCAATTCAGGGATGATTCATCTTTGTTCTGGCAAACAGATGCTGGTTTGGGCGCTTCTTGTGTGCCCTGCTGGAATTATGCAATGGTGACATTTTTTGGGGTAAACAAGCCACTCCTTTTCCCGACTCACTGTACAAATTAGGTGTTCTGATTCCTGAGGCATCCTCCAGTCCTTCCTTGCAACTCTTCCAGCCTAATGCCATTTTTTTTTTTGCATTTGGGAGACCACAGCTTTGTTGTTATTCTGAGATTTCATCAGGGCTCTGTGCAATGACTTACATATCTCAGGGATGTTTCCTGTTCCTGTGGGATCTATTCCACCCTATCCCATGTCCCAGAGGGGTAATTTTCACCCACCATTTATTTTGGCCAAGCTGTCATGTTTTATTTTCATAGTCAACCACTTCAGTGTTATACTGTGTTTCCTTCTGCCTTTCCCACCACAGATGTTGCACAGCAGTAGTTGCATTGTAGTCATTACTGGTCCTCAGTGGCTTTGGTGTTCCTGAGAAATTCACATTTACATACACTTATCTCACTGTACTGGGTTCCTTTACTGATAAACATTTGAGTTGCTTTTGCCTCTTTTCAAGTTGTCTTCTGTTGGAGTTTATTGGCTAGAACACCTGCCAGCTTTTGGGTTTGTCAGTGAAAAAAATACCCATAAATTTATAAGCCTTTAATTTTTGTGGGCTACATGACTTCTCATTACTTCTTGTTTTCGGAATTAATGGGTAAAAACTGCTGTTAAATTGAAGGGTATTGCTGTTTTTAGAAATTGCTATGAGAAAAGTGTTTGCCTTTTATTTATTAACTTGGAAAACAACAGATTTTCCTAGCAGTCTGAGATAGCAGTGCTGTAGGTATCTTCCAGTCTTTCTGCTACTGACTGACAGAAGACAGCATGAGGTTTGTGGTCTTTTATGGAGGGTAGTAGCGGTCTGGATCAAAAATGGAACCTGAGTGGTTGGTTTTTCTTCTTTGGGTTCAGAGACAGGAGAAAATAAACTGCACTTCAGATTCCTCTGACTGGCTTCATGTGCCAGAACTTACATGAAAGACAGATATTTTTGTAAGAAAGTAAATCAACTTTTCTGATCCCCCAGAAAGATTGTATTTCTGCTTTCAATATTTTTCAGAGTGAGTTTTACTTGGCAATGTTAAAAAAAAAATCCCCAAAGATGAAATTCCTGCCAGCGAAGTTGTTGCTGCCGAGCTAGCTGCTAATAAAGTCCAGGGTAAAGAAGCAAAAAGGCCTTTGCAAAAGATCCACGGATGTTTAATTCAGCCGCACGGTAAGATGTTCAGGGTCCAAAAAAGCAAAACTTGTAGGGAGAGACCAGGTTTTTTATCTCTAGAGGTAAGGCTGACCAAGGGCATGGGAGCAGTACAAAGGTGAAGGGCCAATGGGGAATAAGGAGGGAGTGGCTGAGTAGCATAGGAACAAGGGGAAGGAGCCAGTGGGGTGACAGGGTATCTTTTGAGGGACGCTTCTTGTGTCTCCCTAACCCAGGGAATGCCTCTCAGGGTCTCCACACTAAGTTAAGGCAGTTAATCATCTAGTGGAAGCTTGTCATCTACACGAGGGAGAGATGGGCTTGTCCAGAGAGCTACAAACTCACCTCAGACATCTCTCCTGGGTGGTGAAGGGGTGAGCTGATGACGTGAGCTGAACACTGAAACTCTGGACACCTGAAGTTAGGCAAGAGGAATCAAACGGGTCTGATAAACAGCACTGTTCAGCTTTTGGGCACTGGCCAAACTACTCACCTTGACAGCAGCATTCTAGAAAATGGGCTGTCCAGATCCAGTATACTGAGGACATGGCTGAGCATTCACAGCCAGCAGCACCATTTCCTTCCTCCATTTCAAGTGAAAGAAAATCACGCAGGTCTGTAACAGCTGGAGCAAAGAGAGACTGGAAAGACAAAGTGGGTTATGAACAGCAGCTCTGTGTATCACACTGGTTCTTTGCCATGTTTTCCTCTATGGGAAGCCAGTAGAAAACAGATCTGTGAATCCCACTTGCATCTGTCCCACATTCCCAAGCTCTGCACTGTCCCAGCCGAGGAGGAGCTGCTGCTGACAGCCAGACAGGGAATGTGGGGAAGGACAAAGCACGTGCTTCCTCAGGCAGGTTTCTTCCATCTGCCCTGGCACTGCTTGTAACTCAGTGCCTCTGGGAGCAGGAGCTGCTGCTGGGTTCACCCTCCTGGACCCTCCCACACCCCTCTTGGCACCCCTCTCTCTCTGTTGTTCTGACACACGTGGCTTGTTGCTTCTGCCTCAGCCTTTGCTGACAGCAGTTTGAGGCATAGGATCATATGATGGATGCTCCCTCTCCCTGTGTGGTTACACAGGAGTGTCAGTGTATTAAGAGCAGAAACTGGGTTTTGGCTGGCAGCTGCTGAACTGCACTGTGCCTTTGTGTGGTGCAGGGACTGCGAGTGCAGAATGTTTTCTCAAACATTTCAATTCTTTGTCTTCAAGGCAAGTGTGTGTTTTCAGGCAAGAGCCAGATGTAGAGAAGCCCTATGGGCATTTCTGAGCAAATCCCCTGTGCCCCTTCCCTGCTTCACTTCCCTGCTCATTGTTTTCCACTCGACAGGGGCAATAGAATGGACACAGACACCAACAGGAAGAATGGTTTTACTACTAATATTGAGGCAAAACAGAAGAAAAAGGATACATTTGGTAAAACAATAAGCTTATTACTCGCTTGACTTTAGCAAAAAGTAAAAATAAGCAAGGTAATGCATCTAATCATTACTCTACAAGTGGGAGAGAGAGAATAGTGATTGAGGAAGATACATCACCAATTGCCTGAATACTCTGCCATCATCCAGTGTTCCCAGTCCCTGGGAGCTCATTCCACAGCGAGGACCTGGAGAACCCTTTCTGGCAATTGGGGAAATCCTACGCGCAGTGCCCACCTGTAGCTGAGCTCTCCAGTTCATGCAAAAAAGGAGTCCAGCTTTATAGGTCCCAGTTGACAAGTCCAAATGGCATTTTACTTTTTTGTGCAGAAAACATCTGATGGCCCCCTCTCCGACCAGCTGGGGACAGGGCTTGGCCAGAGCCCAGGCCTCAGCCAGGAGGGTTTTGCCTAAAATATTCTACCGACAAATTTCTAGGGATATCTGTAGGGAAAATTTCTTGATATACCCTACACAAGGTTATACAAACATTTCTACAACAGCCAGTTTGGCATTATGAATAACTAATATAAATGTTTTAATCATCTATTTTTAACTAAAGAACCTTGCTGGCATTAATAGCATCGTGCTCAAGATTCATCTTGTAAATCAACTCAGGCTTAGGCCTGCTGTTCCGGCTTTAGCATATCACTCATGCACTGTTCCTGGGCTGAACTTCCCCCTGCTCAGGGGGCACACCCAAGTGCCCAATAGAGGTGTGAAAAAACAACCCGTGCCTCCCCAGCCAGCTGGGCCTGCGGCTGCAGGAGGGGTTTATGCAGGAGGTATGCATTGGTCCTGTAGGGCACTGGAGCAGCCCTTCCCAGCTGCTGAGCGTTCCTGCAGCACCAGGTCCTCCCCCAGACCTATCTTCTCAAGCCTAACCCAGCCCCCAAGCACTGCAGTGGAGGTGTCTGAGGGTTTGTCCTGTCCTTTTGCCTTAGTTTCCATTAGGAATGTGTAAAAAAGGCGTGTGGTGTTCTACAGTGCTGTACTCTGCAGATGGCACAGAGGTTTCCTGCTGTGTGGGCTCTGGAAGCTGCTGGAGGTGGCTGCAGAGCCATGGGAAATGAGTGTCAGAGCCTGTGGGCACTTGTGGGTCAAATATTTTTGCTCTGTAAAAGCTTGGTGTTGTTTTAAACACTGAAGTACAAATATTGATTCTTTGTTTGGAAATAAAGGCAACAGGAACACAGAACCCACCTCCTTGTGTGCAGCTTTAGTAACAGTGAACATACTACTTTGTTGCCCTGAATTTTAGCCTTCTGATGTTTTAGTTTCTATGATAAAGTTTCTCACAAGGTTCTTTCTGTAAACATGCAGATGGTTTGCTAACTGTCTCTTTGTTTTTCATTCCTTCTCCTAAGAGGAGAGAAGTTTAATGGACTCTTTTATTAAACAATGTGGTTGGAGAGGTGGTGATCTCTCTGTCCAATCCACAGCTGTTCTGAAAACTCTATATAAGGTGTAAATCAAAATACACGGGGTTCTTCTCCACCTTTCATTGATCTGGGGAGTCGCTGTCTCTGCGTGTTTGTGTCGTGCTCTCTAGTGACATTACTTGGTTTAAAGTAATTGCAAATTCATCTTGTGACAAGTTTTCTGTCCATCCCTGCTTTGTTCCATAAGGCAGCTGTGCTGTCCTTAGAGTGGGAAGCAGCCCTGCCTTGGAAAGCCACTGCTAAGCTGAAACCAGTATCTTGATCAATGTTTTTCCAGTTAATCCTCAGAAGGGATGGGAAAGAATGAGCTAAATTATAAAATAAAGTCAGGTGAGTGGCAAACTTCTCCCCAAAACATCAGTCAAACTTGGGGAAAGCTTGATCCTGGTCCAAACCAATGCAGCAAAGCCAACATCAGCCCCCCGAAGTGCAGGCTTGTAACTTCCACCATCTGGTGACCCTGTGTGACATTGAGAAGTACTCGTTTTCCTAATCCTTCAGTGCTGTGGGTATTGATTTGTGTTACAGAGACACCATTAGTTCCTGGGAATTCCCCACGGGAAGTCCAGTTAAAGGCCAGTTGCTGGAAGGGTTAGCATTTCCATCTGGGGTTTCTGCTGCAATAGCTGGGATCAAGTCCAGTCTGAGGGGCAAAGAGGGGATGTGCAAAACCAGATTAAAGGAAAATGGAAGCATGGCTTGCCCTGAAGTTGCCTTTCCACGTTCTCACTGGGTTGAACTGTTGAGGGCTGCCAGACTGTGACAGAGGAGACAGGGGCAGGGACTGGTCATCTGTGAGATGGAGTCGGGATAGACACGGGAATCCTACCTGTGGATGGGAAGGGCCCATGTGCCCCTGTGCCTCCCCTGTGCTGCACAGGGAGCAAAGGCTGTACTGTCCCCCTGCCCTGGCCCCTCTGGCAGCTCTGCAGGGGAGAGGGCACTTCCTGCATGCAGAGAGACACTTGCAGGGAAGGGACTTCTCCTGTTGCAAAGAGGATTTTTTATCTCGAGCATGGTGAGGCCCTGGCACAGGCTGCCCAGAGAAGCTGTGGCTGCCCCATCCCTGGAAGTGTCCAAGGCCATGTTGGATGGGGCTTGGAGCAGCCTGGGATAGTGGAAGGTGTCCCTGCCTGTGGCAGGAGGTGGAATGGGATAGGATTTGAAATCCAAACATGCTGTGAGTTCATTATTTTCTCTGGAAGGAGCCATGGGGGATGGCCCTTTTTAGTCAAATCTTACAACTGAAGTTAACCCAAATGTCCTATTAATGGCATTTAGTGGGTGCTATGGGGTCTGAGTGAGCATTTTGTACAGTATTTGTGACATTACAAGTATAGTAATTTTTAGCACTACTGGAGATTGCACTGACACAGGCAAGAGGAAGGCTCTGTTGAAAAAGGCAAGGGGAAGGCTCTGTTTTCTTTTCCAAAAGGAAAAGAAAAGTAGGGAGAGTTGAAGATGTTTGCCCCAAGTCAGATGAGAATGAATCTTCAGGTCCTGAGTCCAACCCCACAGTCCTAATCCCCTGGTTCCCTCTGCTTGGGACCTGGTAGTTAAAATCAATGATAATTTTCTGGGAGAGACGAGTGGAGGATGGTCATAGAAAAGGAAAGGCCACCAAGCCAAGCAGAGTGACTGAGTCATGCCTGTTACTGGAAAATGAGAGTCCTGAGGCCTGGCAACAGCTCTCAGTGCACCCAGTATGGAGGAACCCACAGCTTGCAGTAGTCTGGCCTGGAGAAAAAGGAAAAATGTGTGGACTGCAAGGACAGCAAATGTCCTTCCTGCATGGTACCATCCCTTCCTCAGCCCCAGGGTTTTGGCCATGGCAACTCTGCACAGCACAGCTTTTCCCCGCAGTGTGAAGGGGAAAACATGTCCAGAGTACAGGATGTCTTGAACCCTGCACAAAAAATACACCAGGGTGATCAGGATGTCCAACACAGAGTGATGGAATCATTAAGGTCAGAAAAGACACCTTAAGATTATTCAGTTCAACTGTTAACCCAGGTCCACCACTAAACTGTGTCCCCAAGTGCCACATCTACGTTTTTTAATGCTTCTAGGGGTGGTGAGTCCACCACTGCCCTGGGAAGCCTGTTCCAATTCCTGACCATCCTTTCCATTAAGAAATTTTTCCTAATATCCAATCTAAACATCTTCCTCTGCTATTGACTGGAGCACCACATGGACACATGAACCCCTGGGCTGCTCTTTGAAAATCCCCAGATATGGCCGTCCTGCTGTGAACCCAAACAAAAGCACCACTGGTCACCCCACAGCCAGCCCCACTCTCTGCCCTGTTTCTGTCCCTGTGGGGATGAGGAGGAAGGGAGGTTCCCCAAAACAATATTCCCACATAAATGGTCCTTCACTGGAGACTTCACCCTTGTCCATTCTGCCTCTTCCCACCTGGAGGATGGGCTGCTTCCAGGTTGAAAATATGTTGAATTTCTTAATTAGAAAAGTTTGGAGCTCAGGGTCTGGCTGGGATGGTCCCTTCCTCTATCCACAGCACCTTGACCTGTCAGAACCCTGGTGGATGGGTGATTCTGAGGGCATTGGCACCATCATCTGTGAAGTGCTCCTAGGCTGCGAGGAGTTCCCTTCCCTTCCCTCTGCTGTGGGGTGCACAAGCCAGGCTTCCCCAGCCGTGCTTCCCCAGCCAACACCACAACCTCCAAGGCAGCAAACATCTGTCTCATGTAACAAACCCCACTGGAATCTGTGGGCAGGGACAGAGCCACATATTTTCTTCCCTGGCATCAGATGTAGCTCAGGACGTTCCTGCCTGACCCCAAGGCCTCATCCAGATGCTCCCAGGCTTTTAAGGTTGTAAAAAAATCTCTGCCCTCCTCAAGCCCTAGTGTGAGGTAGTGGCCATGAGCAAACCAGCTGGGAGTGTCTCAGCCTGGACTGCTGGCTGAGCTGGGCAGGAGGTGCTGGCACAACTGTGTCTATGCCAGGTTGCCTGGGACAGAGGTGTGTCATCGGAGCAGGGGACTCCCAGCTCCGTCTCCTGGTGCCAGGTGAGCTCTGAGGGCTGACTCTACCAGAGCTGAGGGTGAGGTGACCCTGTCTGGGCACATGTCCCCCCAACCATGACTGCTCCTGGAGGTCTCCTGGTACCAGATTGGTGGGGATGAGCCTCCTGACACAGGCAGAGGTGTCAGGAGAAAAAGAAGGGGGAGAGGCATTCTCAGGGAGAGGGCAGAAATTCAGCCCAAGTGTGACAGTGTGGCAGGGGGTGCTGGGCTGGAGGGGAGCCCATGCCTGGAGCTGGGGACTATGGTGCTCAGGCCTGCCAATGACTCATCTGATGACCTCTGGTCCTTCCCCGTGCCTGAACCTGGGGCCATTTGTGGTCATGCCTGAAGCCTCCATGAGGCATGACCTTCCTGGCTGTGACTGTCCCTGCTCCAGATGCTCAGCATGGCTGCTGGGTGCTCAGCCCTCAGACAGGCTCTGCCAGAGGAGTCACTCCCCACCTGTTTTGTCCCGTGGGACCGGGCTCTTTGAAGTCCCCAGCCTGCCTGTCCTGTGGTGCATGACTCAGCTCTCAGCTGCCCCAGGACCCTTCCCTTGTGCTTGTCACGCATTACCTGAGCTGCCAACCACATCCCCATGCTCTCCTCATCCCATGGCCAGAGTTTTGAGGGGTCTGAGCTCTGGGAAAGCAATGGGATGTTTATAGCCAACATCTGGAAAACCATGTCCTCCCAGTTGCTGCCACAACAAAGCATACCTGCAGCCAGGGCTCCTGTGCTGCAGCTCTGTCCTGGCCAAACCCTCTGCCTTGTGTCCTGCCTTAGGAAGGATTGGAGCACTGGGGTTCACCCTGTGCTGTTGGGGTGCACCCTGACTCTCTGCAATGGACCCTGTCCCATTGGGGTGCACCCATTGCCTGCCTCTACCCATGATGGCCATTCCTTTTCTCTCTGGGGCACAGGGAGGGGAATGGAGCCTCGCAGCCTTCCTCAGGTGGAAGGTAATTCCAGACTGTGTAGGTGCCACCCCAGCACCTCTGCTACCACAGTGCCATGTTCTGGAGACCATCCACATCTGCCATGGTAACCACAATGGTCTGCAGGGCCCACAGGAGGGGGAAGCAAGCTGGGCATTGTCCCCTCCCTCCCTTCGGACTCACCCTTCTCTGACAGCGGGTCAGGGCTGTGCTGGCGTGCTGGCAGGAGGCAGGACAGACAGACCCTGGGGGTGCCCTGCTCTGCCTCCCACCCACCACACCTCTGGCTTCGCTGCTTTCCCCAAGCAGCCATGGGGAGTTCGATGGCCACAACAGGGACTCATGTCCAGATGATCTGGCCATGGAAGGACTGCTCCAGGCTGCCCACAGACTGTTTGGAGGAAACTCTGAGGAGCTGCTGTCGTAATCACAAACCTGTCTCTACTGCTTCTTGCCCCCCGACTCTACTTGCCTGGCCACATTGCTCAGGCCAGTATTCCCCAGTTTTTATCCCCAGGATGATCCCCAGTGTTTTTGCGTGCCCACCCAGGCTCAGTTGCCTGCAAGGCAGTGGGAAGGTCTGCTGGACCGGTCCTTGGTCCTGGCTGCCAACGTGAACTCAGCCGAGCCCCAGCCGTGCCAGTGCCACCCACCGGGCCTGCTGGGGGTGGGCATGGAGGGGACCCTGGCCCAGGCGCTGACCTGGTCACTCTCCTCCACTGCTGCCTGACCCCAGGGCAGCACGGCAGGGGATGCACTTCCCTCCGTGAGATGGTCAAATTGGTTGACGTGGTGCTGTTTGTATTTCTTCAGATTTCTGTCAGAAAGAGGTGGCAATGGAAACACCACCTTTAGGTGCCTGGTTATAGGGTGGCACAGGAGCAGTTGGAGTCCCATTGCCTTTGGAAGTATCTTCCTAAAGAGAAGCACATCTGTAAGTGTTCCTCTATAATGGCCACTCCTGGAACCAGCCCCACTGATGCTAGCCCCAGTGGGGGAGTGACAATGTTCTGGCTCCATCTCATTTGCAGTGTTTGCGATGCTGAATTAGGCACGTCTGAAATACTTTTTGGTAACCAAAAGAATGGTTTCTAGTCTCTCTGTTGCTTTTCCACATCTCCCCAATTCCCAACCTCTGTCTCCAGCTTTACCTTCACACTAGCTCACTAAAGCCACCCTTGAAAAACACCCTGTGTACCGGGGCAGGAGAGCAGGGATGGTGTGGGTGCCACCCATCTGCAATCACAGCCACCTCTTGCATCACCTTGACAGCAGCCTCCAGGTGCAAGAGAGCAGGAAGTAAAAAGGGGTATTTTAATGACCCAAGTTATACACAACACACCAATTATCCAAGTGGAGCAAAATGAGGTTCACAGAAGAAGCAGTTGTGCAGGAGACTTTCACCCAGGTGTGTGAGGGTTCCCAGGTGAGAGCTTTGTAGCCAGAAAAGCAGCAGTACTCCTGGACATACTCTTTCTGCTGCTGCTCTGCTCTCGTTGCTTTAATTTGGACGAGACCAGGAAAAAGGTTTACTGGAACAAAATTCACAGGAATTTTATTTCCTGGGAATAATACCTGCCTGGGAAGGCATGCAGCAGAGCTGCCTAGGAGGGTGTTGCAGAGACATGGAGTTGTTAATGCAGAGACAGGAGCTGGGTGAAGCATATGGGGGGGATTTTCCCCATTGGATCCATGGTTTGATCCCCCTCATTTTGGGTCAGGCCATAACAACCTCCCTGGTGTCCTTGCTCAGGGAAGTTTCCCTAGGGTTAAACCCCACCCTGGGCACACAGGCACAATCTCACCCTAGTGCTGGAGCTACTGCTGAGGTAGTGGTGTGAGGGGAGTTATTCCCAGTGCTGCCTGGCTTCATCCCAGCTGGCTCTTATCACCAGCCATGCACATGCTTTGCTGAATGCGTGTCATGGTGCCCTCATCCAGGCAGAATCCAGCCCTTTAACTTTGAGAAGTGAATGGAGCACAGAAGATGCTCTGCCCCCATCCCTATGCCTGCCTGGGTCATGGGCAGGTGGGCATGGTGACCCATGCCTGCTGGAGCACTCTCAGCTCTGATTCCCACAAAGTGCTGTTTCTCCTCCATCTCCAATGCCCCTCCCGCAGTGGTGACCCTGCTCCCAGGAGGGGAAGGGAGAAGCCTCGCAGGGGCCACGAGCCCCTGGGGTTACCAACAGCAGCACTTCCCCATCTTGTTCCTCCTCCATGTTACGGGTTCTCCTCACCCACCAGCCAGCACCCTGCCTTGCACACTCACAGGACAACTCCCTGTGCTGGCCTCGCCTTCCAGCCCCTTCCTGGTCTCAACTCTAATGATGGGGTGTCACAGTCCCATGAAGGACAGATGAGGACAGGAATGCCTGGTGCTGTTTGTCAGAGCTTATCTGCACCCTGCCACTACATTGTTTTTATGAAGGAAGTTATTCAGAATGTCTGGGGCATCAAGGGAGATTTGGGCACAGGTCCTGGAGGCTGTTTGTCTTTCTGGTGCTGCAAAACCAACTCCTTCAGCGGCTGAAACTGGGTGGCTGCAGCTGGAGGTCAGGAAGGGTTGATGTGAGTTCAGAGCAGAAATGCTGGGGAAGCACCTTGGCTCCTGAGGGTAGTGCTGTGGGAAGCAGTGGCAATTCTTGTGCTTCATGCTCCGAGCTGGCTGCATCAGGCTGGCTGCCTGGCAAAGTGTGCATTTACCTAAAAATCCACAAATAAAGTGCATCTCTGAGCACTGGGGGAGGAAGGCAGCCTCATGCTCCAGGGGTAGCTTTATTCTCAAAAGAGACCTCACTGCTGCAGGTGAGGCTGTTCCTTGGATCTGCTGCAAGCACTGGCAGAGGAGTATGCCAGGGCTCACTCAGGCTGCAGGCAATGAGCCATGAGAACTTCAAAGGATCTTGGACCTTTTTTAAGGAAACTTCCCTATCTCATTTAAAAAAGATAGCAAGACTTGGCCCTATAAGACATTTTATGAGCTTCTTTCCACCTTTGTCGGTCCTTATGCTCAGGGAAGGGTTTTTTAAATCCCAGGAGCTGGTGACCAAAAATCACCAAATCCCAGAAACATGCAGAGCTGATAGATCCATTTTGGTGCCCACTCAGAGCTCTGGAGGTCTCCTGGGAGAGCAGTCCTCCAGTGCCTCGGGGTCATATGGGTGAAATTCCCTTCCCTCTGTCCTGCTGCCCACTGGTGCTCCCCTCTCCTCCCACGGACCTGTTGTCCTTGGAACATATGCGTCAGGATGGTATGGTCACTCCCACACCTCGATGGGCAGGAGATGGGGAAGAGGTGGATCTATCAGGTCAAGGGGTCTGGTGGGCTGCAGGTGGAAAAATTCCCCTCTGAACCTGGCTTTAGTGCCCCAACCTGGGCAAGGAGAGACCCACTGGGGACATTCCCTCTGCATGGTTCCAGAGGCAGCAATGTTGCATGGGCTGACAGATGCTGGTGGGCTCAGGGCTGCCTGGACCCCCCTTCCTGAAAGCTTCTGCAGCAGGTCACCATTCCACATTGGGCAGGGCAGAAGGAAGGGCTGGGCTTTTACAGGGCTGCAAAGTGCCAGAAGACTGGAAGTTTTCCCACTGTGCTGTAAATGGAGCTGAATGGCCTGACTGGGATGAAAGCCCTTGCCTGCAATTTCCTCTCTGGCTTAAACAGCAAAGTCAGTTGTGAAGTTCTGAGTAATTTGAGAGGTCTGGTGGCTGTGGGATTCTGGTTGGTCTCACTCCCAGCAGGATCACCTGTACCTGTGCTCTCCAAGAGCCAGTGCAGGCTTTCTCTGGAAGTTCCATGTGCCTGAGGTTGTAAAGAGCTGGGCTTGCTGCCTCTTTCTCACCCTGGGAGCATCCCTGGGGATGGGAATCTTGGGCATTCACTTTGGGGGCTCTGAGAGACGAGGCAGAGCAAGGTGGGGCTGTAACCAACCAAGATATGACATGAACCTGCTCTGAGCATGTCGGCTGGGACTATGGACCTTTAAAATCCTGTCTGCAGGTGACACTGAGCTGCTGTGGGCTGGCCCAGCTGCAGCTGGGGCTGAAACGCTTTTGTCTATATTTAGTGCATTTTGCAGATAACCCTCGTTCTATTTTTGGGCTATGTGCTGACTTAGGGCCCCTTTTTCCTCTTGTGCTCAATTGTATGACAGGTCAAAGCCTCTCCATTTTTGAGATCCTCAGGCACTCAAATATTTGGAAGGGGGTTGAGGAGAAGTCAGGCAAATAAGCTTTTTGGCTTCTTCCTTAATATTCAAAAAAAGGTGAGAAAATTGTTTTTAAGGCATTTTGATGGAACAGCTAAGCCTGGAAACCATGAAAGGTCTTTGCTAACTCTCCTTGAGAGAGAAGGAGACTTTCAGAGAAGCAGAAACCTGGGCTTCACGTGGGAGAGAATGGGAGAAGGTGCAGGGGCATCTTCTGCCTGGGGTGGTTTGGTCGTTCTTGAGGGTTTCATCTCCATGTGCAATATGGAGAGAGCAGAGGGATCCAAGGGCAATTTCAGTAAAGGGTCCTTATAAGGCAGTGGTGGCTGGGCCTGGTGACAGCCACCCTCCTGGTGGGAGAGCTTGGCTGGCAGAACCAGGGTGCCTGCCAAGACCTGGTGGAAATGCCTGAGAGCAGGAACCTCCAAGGCAGTGTGTGTTTTGCTCTTTTTAAGGTCAGCTCCTTGGAAAGTGCCATGCATGGGGAGGCCAGCATCCAAGGAGCAAAGTGACAGGCACATGTGTCCCCAGCATCCCCGTGCCAGGGTGACAGGTCTCACTGCTATGATGGGGCAGAGCAGTGTGGTGACACAAGGGCCAGGGGTGCTTCACCCGCCTAGGGAGGTCCTGAGCAGCAGAGCCACTATACCCTGGAGTGGAGCTGGCCATAGCCAGTGCAGTGCTCCTGAAAGTCACACCAGACCAGTGCCACCACCAAGCCTGATACAAGCAGGGCAAGCACTGCAGAGCTGTGTCTGGCTGTGTCTGCTACCACACTCACACTTGGCCTGCACCCAGGACCCAGATGATGTAACCCAGAGGCACAGGATTACCAGGGATTGTGGGTATTTTAGAACTCCTCTGTGTATCAAAGGATAGTGCCTGAAGAGCAAAGGAAAAACTTTCCTCTTGTCCTCTCCTCAAATTTGGAGTCCCATCTCCAATGTCACTGCAATCCTAATTCCTCTGCTGGCTCCAGGGGAGGGTGACATGGTCCTTCAGCAAGGTGCTAAGGTATGCACAGCAGGACTCTGCCTCTCATAGTGTCTGCGAGAGGATGTTTAAAATGCCACAGAGTCCTTGAGAGCTCTCAGTCCTGTCACCCAGCTCTGCAGTGTTTACCTCCACCCCTGCCTGGCGTGGTGAGACCAGATACACCCAGGCGAGGTCAGCCCAGGGCTCATGGAAAGGCAGAGCTGCTGTTTCCCATCTGCACTAGGGGTGGTCTCAGCCCCGGCCCACAGGACCCAACCAGCACAGCAGAGCTTGGCCCACCCAACACCCCACCACGGCAGGACACCTCTCTCTGCCTCTGTGCTGGGCTGCTGGAGGGTGCCCTGCCAGCACAAGCAGGTGCTTGGCAGCACTCCGAGCAAGCATGACCATTAATGCTGCCCATCCATGACTGCCAGCACGTGGAGGTGGCTTGTGCTTGGGTTTTCAGGAGCTGGCTGCACATGAGGCACAGCTCTGTATGGAGGGCTTCACTCCTGGTCATGCACAAGGCAGCACAGCTGCAAGGTGGTCTGGTTTTGTGTCTGTGGGAGATGGGTAGCAGGAGGAGAGCCAGAACCAGGGTGAGACCAGGACTCTGCTGGCCTGATTAATCTGAGACCTGCAGGCACTGCAGCCAGACGTCCACCAGCTCATCCCCTGTCAGGCACCAGATGTGCAGTGGTGGGCTGAAAAGTTTCTCCACGATGGCCCTAATGTGGCTGCACACTGCAGTGCTGCCTCCCCAGGCCTCTGCCTGTGGCTGTGGCTCAGTCTGGGGTAATAACTACAAACCCCAAACATCCCCAGGTGTGTAGAAAAGGGAGCCTGGCCATTTGCAGCCAAATTCCAGCCCTCTCCAGATCCCCACCCCATGCACTGGCTGTAGCAGTGGTCCCACATCTTACGCTGTTCTGGTGTGGGAGCTGTGCTCCTTCTCCAGCCAGGGCCATGGCCATGACATATCCAGCCATGCCATTGGTATTGCCCCCAAGCAGTTGCTGGCCTGACTGGAAATATCCCCAAGCTAATTTTAATCTGGGTGGTGGTGTATTTTTCAGGTCCTTGGGGTGGGTGGTGGGCAGGGCTTGGAGGGGTGTTCTGGGGACATGCCGCGTGCAGGGATGTGCACACATCGGTGTCTGCACACACTGGGACTAGGGGGAGGCACCCTGGGCATGGTCACAGGGGATCTGTTCCCTTCATCTCAGCACAAAACCAGACTGTGGATTAAGAGGAGACTTTAGTGTTCCCTTCCTCCCCCCAATATAGCAAAACTTACACAGGACAGGACATTTATAGCTGCCTTCCCTTATTGGGAGATCTCTTGGGTTTCACTCTGGGGTGACACCTGGGAGCAAACTCCAGTGCTTCTGGAGGCAGCTGAGAGGAGATTGCAGAGTCCTTCTGCCCTGCATAGCCCCAGGGGCCCTGCAGGCTGGGGCCAGCATTGGGAAAGGTGGGAGCACAACAGTGGTGCCAAGCGCCTGAAGCACCCGCCTCATGCCCCTCAGAGCCATCCCATTTCTCTGTGAGGCACACGAGATTTCTTGGTCTGGCATCACACCACTACTTTGCCCACTGTGCCATGAGACTCCAAAGACGGGACTCTGCCTGGTCCTTACCACACCCACGGGAGCTCAACAAGGAAGAAGATCCCTCCTTTGGAGAGATGCCATGTGGAAACTGGTGAACTTGCTCCAGGCTCTCCATCAGCTCCCCAGTTGCCTCACCTCCTTTTTTCACACCTGGCTTTACCAATCTTTTTCCATGAAGCATATAAAGTCATTCTTAATGGGTACTGAGAGCAAGGATCTCTCAAGGGAGAGACTGAGCCAAAGAGCTAAATGGGCAGGGACATCCCAGTGGGGCAGGAATCCTCCCATCATCATGGACCAGGGAAGCACACAGAGAAAGAAGCAGGTAGGTAGTCCCTGTCCCCAGGGAGACCCAGGCAAGGCAGTGGCTTGGGCCTGCAGGAGCAGTGAGATCCCTGCTCAGCCAGGGCAGCTGCAGAGTTTAGGTTCCCTCCTGGCTGCCTCTAACCTTGGGACAGGAAGCTCAGACACCTTGGTGGGAGCTGGCCTCTCTCCTGGGTGTCATCTGAAGACAAAAGAAGAGTCAAGGTGACTCAGCACAAGAACAACCATCTGCCCAGCTGGAACAGATCCTCCAAGGCTGAGGATACCAGTGAGTGGTGGATGAGCCCATCCTTGTCCCAGGGATCCTACTCCAGCATGAACAACTCAGATTGTCGAAAATTCACCCATTAGGAAAGGGAAATCAGAGCAAAGCTGCTGGTGGTGACCTGGCCAGGGCAGCTGAGCACAGCATGGTCATCCCAAGGCTGCTCCTGCCAGCTCCTGCCAGCACAAGGTTCCCAGCCCATTCCCAGGATGCTCTGGGGAGCCCTGCCCCTCCACATTGGGACAGAACCAAACTGCAGGACAGAGCATTCTGCAGCATAGGTGATAGGTTCATTTTTCCCCACTTTACTCAGACCTTCTCAGATGAGGATGCTAATTGTGAGGCCGTGCAGTTTGTGTGGGAGCACAGGCATCCAGAGGAAAGCCTGATGGAGCAGCCTTGTCTCCACACCAGAACTGGGCTGTGTCACCATGTCAGCATGGTGGTGTCCAGCAGCAGTGTCCCCTGCAGACACTGGCTGCTGGGGAAGGTGTGGTGTGACCCTGTAACATGAGGACAAGGACCAAAGAGAAGGAGCATGTCTGGATGGCACCAGCAAAGTGCAGGAAAACTGGTCCACCTGGGACACAACACCTTGACCAATCTCCAGCAAGCCTTAGCTGAACAATCAAGGCTGGGCAGCTACAGAAGAGTGATTTCTACCCTGTAATTTTCCCATCCCCTGATATGGAAGACCCAGGTTTCATTTTATTTGATTATGATTGTCCTGGCTTGAATTTGAGTGCAGGAAGTTCCTTCCTCTGTCCTAAGGAGGGATTTTAAAATAAAATTGCTACAAATATATGGGACTATGAACAGATGAAGATGAGGATTAAGTCCTCCATGGTCAGCACTGCCTTATGCCTCAGCCCAGACAGTCTCACAGTTCAGGATGTGCACTCCTGGGGCTCAAATAAATCCACACTGAACTGTGGGGGTCCTGGCCAGGTGATTGAGTGGTTGCTCTTTTATTCAGCTTCAGCCCAACCTTTTCTTCCACTCTTGCCATAGAGGGCTGAGCCTCCCCAGCCTGGGTGGATCTCAGGGCTCAGCACTGCTCTGCAGCAGGACCGACTGCCAAAACCTCATCTTGCACAAGACAAATATGTGCCAGGAGTCAAAAGAGCCAGAATGCTGTTGTGTGGAAGGTGGCAGCTTCCAGGATTCATCCAGCCCAGACACACACAGGGCCCCAGCACCATCATGGCATGATCTGCCCTGACCCAGTCAGCAAACACCAAACACTTGGTGACAAAGGCATGGCCAGGCTTGCACTTCTACTGGCCTGGGGTTGGTTTAGGCAGGGTTTAACCTTGACATTTAAGAGGCCCTGAATGCTGACTCAAATGCTCATCTTACTTTTGGGACACACAGACTTGAGGGCAACTTGGGAAGACACTTGAATAAAGCACCACTGACTAGGCAGAAAACTGGGCACCTCATGGCATCTGTCTGGAGGGTGTCACTTCAACTGAGGAGTAAGTAGAGGAGCCAGAGACTTGTGATCCAAACTCTGGAAAATACAACTGTCCTGATTTATGGAAGTTACAAAGCCATGCTGTCACTGAAGCCCCTCAGGAGTGTCACAGTCTTGGGGGACTCTTGAGTGCCAAGGCTCCCAAGGGCTCCTGGGTCCTTGTCCAGCCTGCCTGGAGTCAGAAGGCCTATAGGAAGAGCAAACCTTGAGCTGGTGTCCATTCCTTGCCTCCACACCATTGTGTGCCCTCTGGGCCCATGCACATTCAATAGAACTCAGACTTCCCTCTGTGGAGAACAACTCTCCCATGGAGAACACCCTCCTTATGGAGAGCACGCTACCCTATGGCGCACATCCCCCATATGAAGCACATTCCACCCCTGTGGAGTACACATCACTCTTGTGGAGAGCACCCACCACGATGGAGCGCATCCTACTCCTGTGGAGCACATACCCCCACTATGGCTTATGGTATGAGCTCCTTTGGGGTGAGGCTGGAGAGCCCTGGAGGTAACAGCTGCTGCTGGGATCCAGGGAGGCGGGGAATGGCGACCCTCGGGGGATTGCGAAGGCCAGGGAGCAGGAAGGACCGGCCGTCAGCCCGCAGTGGAGGGGCGCGGGGCAGCAGGGTGGGCAGGTTCCGTCTCTTGACATGGTATGGAAGGTTGAAGGTGGGTATCAGTCACTTTTGAGGAGACCCATCAGGAGCCACGGTGGCCGGTGGCTGTTAATGAAGCAGCAGCTGCGTTCCCCACTCCCTCCTCCTGCATTGCAGGCAGGGAGAGTGCAAACCTTTGCCTGCTCTCCTTGTCTGTGGCAGCTGCCTGCTCCCACCGCCGGGCTCTGGCAGTGGCAGGGGGTGACGGGTGCTGCCGTGTCCAGTCCCACGCCATCCTCTCGCCTCACAGGCAGTGACTCTGGCTGCTGCACTCCGACCGGCAAGGTTACTCCATGCTGAGACACACACCCCAAAATCGCCTTGGGTCAAATTACTGGGCTCATTTCACCAGCTGCTATTTCCTTCTGTCCCCAAGCCAAGCGAGGAGCTTGTGGAAAACAAGGAGGTGTCAGTCCAGGGTGCCTTGAGTCAGAGCGCCGTCGGGCTGGGATCACGGGGCTGCTCGCGGAGGAGGCTCAGCAGGTCCCCAGCCAGGAGGGACACACCACCCCGGCCGGACCAACCTCTCCTCTGATCACTCCCCCAGGTATCTGCCTCCCCGGGCAGCTTTCCTGACCGGACACTGCTGCCTGGCCCAAAGCCGGTTTGCAGCCCTGTTTTTCAAAGTTGTTTTGGTGTCTCCTGGCAGAAAGCGGCTGGTGACCCAAATTCTAAATATAGAAGCAAGTCCATTTTTTATGTGACAAATGCAAAACCTCTGTCCCACGTTCATCTTTGGGAAATAGGTCTTTTTGCCAGAGAAGTGCAAATGTAACACCCAGATTTCTTTCCAGTGAGGTCACCTCCTGGCTGTGGTCATTCCCAGAGGGCCCTCACAGTATTTGTTCTAGGTAAACTCCTCCATGCTCCTTCACTGCTGGAAAGCCACACTCAGAGCCTCAGGCAAATCCCAGGCTCCTCATGGAGCATCCTCATCTCAGGTGCTGGCAGTTTCTCTGGGATGGAAGTGCATCACGAGGCCGGCCTGCTGCCCTCTCCCATGGCAGAGCAGCTGGGGGGGCAGGCCCTGTCTCTTCCCATTACCCTCGGGTGCTACATGGTCTGTGCGTATCTGTGGGTAGCACAAGGAGGTTTTATGGGGCTGGAGGGCAGTGGTTGCCCCATAGATATGATCATCAACCATCTGCTCTGCACCTCACTCAGGTTACTGTCTCTCCTCCAGACCATGCAGCACAGAACAGCTCCTCCCCACTGCAGGCCACATCCCTGTCCCACAGGTGTCCTGAAGGAACTGTCCCCAGCCTTTAAATAAACACAGGTTCCCTGGGTGCCTCACAGCTCTTCTCCAGTGCAGGCCAGAGGGCTGGGCAGAGGTCTCTGTGCCCACTGGGGCCTGGGAGCTGAGGTGAAGCCCTGTGCTGGGAGCAGTGGGGTCCTGGCCACCAGGCAGCAAGTGACCAAAGTTGGTAACAACCCCCACTGACCACTCTGCACACTTCCCACTCCCCATTACCACTGAGCCATACCACATCCACGCTGCCCTGCCTCTGCCAGGGGCTGAACCAAGCCCTTCACCTGGCTGTGTGTCTGCCTGGACACAGCTATGTCTCCCTGCCAGCATCCCTTTGATGCCAGCAGAGAGGAGAAGGGAAGAGGGAGCAGACACTGCTGTGGAGTCCTGAGGACCTGGGATGGACACCACCTGAGCCAGACAGGTCTCAGACACCTCTGGGAGGGGCAAGGCAGTGGGGGAGAAGCCACGTTGAGCCTGTGCCTCACGGACCTTACTCTGGCCACCAAACCCCAGCAAGACACTGAGGTTCCCCAGGGACTGGTAGTCTTTCCCAGTTTAAGGAGCACACCCCTTGTCCCCAGTGCCACCACTCAAGGGACCAGAGGGGCTCCCAAGGAGATCAGTGAGGATTTTTAATGATGTGAAAGACTGCATGTTGCATTTTCTTGATCTACAACACAGACAAACAACTTCAGGCAGGAGCTTCCAGGCAAATCCATCCCAAGGGACAAGCAGCATGGAAACAGCAACCTGAGGAGCTGAGGTGAGGCACATACAGACACCAGAGGTGCGTGTGGGTGATTGGTGGCACCTCCCAGTCCGCTTCACTGGGGCTGGGTGGATGTCTGGGCATAACCCTGGGGCCCTGGAGTGGGTGCCCCAAGGGCTTTCAGTGGGATGGGGGAGGCTGGGACAGGGTGGCTTGGGGAAGGAGAATGAGCAGCTTCTGCTCATTTATAAAGACCCTGAGATTATCTCAGTTGGTCAGAGCATGGTGCCAATAACACCAAGGTGAGTTCTTGAACCTGTACAGGCCATTCACTTCAGAGTTGGACTTGATGATCCTTTTGAGTTCATTCCAGCTCAATGTATTCTGTGATTTATTTCCCTTTTTTCAGCTGTTTGGCACAGAACCTGTGTTGAAGACTTGTCTCTGTACACTGCACATGTACTTCTTCATTAACTGTTCTTCCCAGCCCCAGCTAACGAGCACCCAGCTCACAGTGGGGCAGCAAGCCCTGTGGCACACTCAGATTGTGGCCTCCAAGGACCTGGGAGCAGCAAGGACTGGGCCGGCTGCTGACCCATAGCCCCAGGACATGGCTGGGAAATGCTTCTTCAGGTGCTCAGCAGTTACCTGGTGACTTCAGCATCACCAGGAGGAATGGCTGGGGCAGAGCTCCCTGGGCTCGGGGAAGACTCATGTCAGGGATGCCAGGAGCAGCACTTGCTTGGTGTGCAGCGAGGTCACCCTAGGCAGCTGCCCGGAAACCAGAGTGGGCAGCTAGGGCTGGAGGGGTGCCCTGGGACCCCCCTCTCAGTCAATGCCAAATGCTGGAGACATGTTCTTGGAGAGATTTGCAAAGATCCAAACATACCATTATTTCTCTGATCTCTTACTGTTTTAGAGGTTTTGGGTACCTAGACAAAGCATGTTTTTTTAATAAAGGACAGGCAAATGGGGCTTGGAGCTAGGCGATCTTTAAGGGCCCTTGCAACTCAAACCATTCTATAATGAACACCCTGCCTGCTTTGCATGCCATTTGTTGGGTGAAATGAAGCACATGCAGTACACACTGGCCCTGCACCTTGCCAGAGGCTCTCAGTGCTGCTCCCAAACCTCCTGGATGAAGCAGAAGCCAGTGCGATCACCTTCCTATTTTCAGCAGTCACCCAAATACATGGAGTGCCTCCAGTTATGTGCCTGAGCAGCAGAGCCCGAGGCACCTGCTGGGGTGGACTCGTGCTGTGACACACAAGGCCCCAGTTAAATCCTCATTACCTGCAGGCAGGTGAGGTGCAATCAGCTGCTTGCTCATTCTGTCCAGGCACAGCCACCTCAGGCCTTGCAGCTCAACTCAGCATGACTTTCCCAGCGACCTGAGGGCCAGGGCCACGCAGGAGTCAAAGCCAGGTCATGCCCTGTGTCCCCCCATCCTACCTCAGGATGCCATAGGGAAGGTAGTCTGGTTTCCTTTCCCTTACTCAGTGTCAGCAGACACTGCTGCCCCTGGGGACAGAGGGGGGTCCCTCCAGGCTCTCCTTGCTATGCACAGACAGGAGACACAGCGATGTGGACCCCAGCTCAGCACTGCAGGATTGTAGGCACACGAGGCTGGGCCACCACAGCTTCCTGCCCACTGTTCCCTGTGCCAGCAAGATTAAAGTCACTTCCTGCTGTAACACAGCACAGCTGTCACCCACCCCAGAGCCCCTGGCCACAGCCCCTGCCTGGCCACAGCAGGGCCTGGCAGCCACTGCTGATGGCCTCAGGCTGGTGAGAAGCTCCTTCTTCTGCTTCACCATCTGTGCAGCAGCTTTTCCAGCAGTAAATCAATGGGGCTACATGATGCCCTGGGAGGGGACTGCCACCCTCTCTTTGCAGTAGAAGACCAGGGTGCAGCAAGGACTGCAGCATTTCCGATCCCTGTAGGAATGGAGAGAGGGTCATCCCATTTAAACCTGCGCTGTAGGCCATATGCCAGCACAAATGGGGCAGTTTACCCTGGAACATGTTTCACCCTAACGAGATTTATTCTGCTGCATTTATTTATGCCCTCTTCTATGGCAGCAGGATTAAAGGTTAATTTCTGCACTCCTGCTGCAGCCAGCAGGAGCCATCTTGTAATCACTCCATGTGAAACCAGGACAAGTAGAAGCAGCAAAATGAACCTCCATGGGCAGCAGGAGCTCTTGGCTTCAGACAGGGACCAGCTTGGGATCAAGTGTGGTTATGCTGTAACTTCTGTGTGTCTTCTGCAGATTGTCCTCCTCTGTGCCCAACAACTTCAGCTCCTTGGGCATTAACTGAAACTACCATGGCCAGCTCAAAATGCCCTCCATGGACATCCCAAATGAGATGGATTTTCTGCTTAGGACTGTTTCAAGCTCCACAGGCTTCTGCTACCCTCCTGGGAAAGTTGGGTGGAAGCTCTGCAGGATGGCAGCTCTCCTCCCAAAATGGTTTACATTCTTCTGCAAGACCCTTTGATTACAGAAGACCAAATGTTATTTAATTTGTGACCTCGTGTTGAATAAGACACAATTAAATTCTACCTCTTGTGAATTTACAATGGGGAATTCTCACCTGTGATGCCAGATGAGTCCTAACTGTTCCATGCATGACTCAGACACCTAAACAGTCCATTAATGACTGTTTTAATAAATGTTCTATCTTTAAACAGACAATATCCTGCCATGTGACAAGCCTGGCATGATGTCAAACCAAACCCTGGTCCCACGGTCAGCCCCTCCTGAGGACGAAGACAAAACTGGTGATGCCAAGCATCTTGAGGGGCTGTGACACTCCAGGGAGGTTTTTGGTGTCGTTCTTCACGAACCCCCTGAGCCCCCTCGCAGGTGGGTAATGGTTGGGTGGCACATCCAGGGGTTTCGGCCCCAGCCCCCTCATTCGTGTCCCACCAAAATTTAGCTTTAGATGAGACCTCTGCAGCGCTGCGGTGAGAAGGGAGTGGGTGTCTGGGAAGCCTCAAACCTCTGTCCCTTCCCTTCAGCTGGCGACAGCACAACCCCCGCACCCTTCCTGTCCCCCCCGCGTCTCCGAGGCGCTGCGGGCGGGACTGGACTCTTATCGCTTTTTTTTTTTTTTTTTTCCCCCCAATGGCTTCAGCTCTTAATTTCCGTCCATCTCCCTCCTCCCGTTCCCGTTGTATCTCGGTGCCGGAGCTGCCATCTTTCCCCGCGCCTCCGGGGGTCCCAGCCCTTCTCCTCTATCCCAACACTCCGGGGGTCTCCAGCCTTTCCCTTTTCCGCCCGCGTCCCCGGGAGTCCGCAGCCCCTCGCCGCTGCCTGCCCGGGGCTCTGCCGCCTCCTCGCCCCGTGGCCCAGAGGAACGGACCGGCCCCGGCCTCGGCCTCGGCCACTCGCGTCCCCCCCGCGACCCCGGCCCCAGCCCGGGACCCCCGCTCCCAGCCCGGGATCCCCGCTCCCAGCCCGGGAT
>VWZP01006694.1:16049-37076 GCA_013396995.1 Dicaeum eximium | reverse complement strand
ATCGGCACGGGATCGGCACCGGTACCGGCACCGGCACAGCCCCGCCACTACCTCAGCGCATTCCGCCGCCCGGGACACGCAGGGCCGGTGAGTGCCCGCGGGACGCGGTGNCTCGGATCCGGCCCCCCCGCGCTGTTGTTTGTTTCTTCATCAGCGGATTAAGATTGGCGGTCGTTCCCCGCTGCCATTGGCTGCGCTGTGGTGACGTTGCCTTATTTCCATATGACATTGAGACGTCACAGCGCTGCCCCCTTGTCCCGCCGTGACTCCGCCGGCCCGCGGGCGATGGCGAGCGCGGCACGTGGGACTTGTCCGCGATGGTCACGCGTGGGTGGCCCCCGTGTGCCTCCCGCGCCAGTCGCTGCTGTGGCTTTTCTCCCAGCAGGAAACGTGCATGTGTCTCCCCCCGTGATGTTTAGACGCTCTTCGGGTGCAAAACGTGGCGTTTTGGAAAAGGAATGTGAATATATAAATATAAGTATGTGTCAATATATGAAATACGTCATAGTATCGCAGAATGAGTCGGTTTGGGAGTGACCTTAAAAATCGTCTCGTTCCGACCCCCTGCAGGAGGCTGTCCTGGTAGAGACACCTTCTTATACTATATATTATATACCGTATAAAATACAGTATATATAGTATACTATATCAAATAAATTTGTGTAAAGAATGTAAATAGATGTAAATCTCTAATACAGAAAAGTATTATCTATTTAACTTACTTCCAGCAAATCCTTGGTGCTTTGGATTTAGATTTCTCTGTCTTTAGATCTCGATTGTCTTTGTAAATCCCACCAGTTTTTATGAGATTCAGATGTGTGCCTTTGTGTTTTTTTGAGTTTAGTTGTGCTGCTCGGGAAGGGGCTGTGCATGGAGGGGGAGGGTGCTGGCAGTGCTCGGCTGAGGTTTGTGCCATGGGGCAACTCCACCACATCCCAGGATGCTGAACCCAGGAATCCCTCCGGTACCAAACACAGCACCTCCTTCTGCTGTTGCTGCTCTAAGGGCACCTCCTTTGGGACAGCTCAAAAAAGTCATTAAGTCCTAAAAGGGCAACTTTCCTCTGGATTTCATGTCTCACCCCTCAGCTTGGCTAAGCCTGACAAGCCCTGGAAGCTAATCCTGCTCCCATCTTGGGGGATTCATTGTGGAAAAACTTGGACTTTGTGGAGTGTAGAAATGGGTTTAAAAGGACATTTTTTAAATGTCCTTACAGATCTTGTAATTCTTTTATGCACATACATATACATATTTGTGTTGGGAAGCTACAGCCCTGCTCAGAGCACCTGAGCAAAGAGACTGGCACCCTGGCATCCCAAAATAGTGGATTAAACTGTCTCCCTGGAGCCCAGCAATAGCCAGTGCTGAAACAGCACCAACGAGGGCTGAGCTGGACAGGTGCCAAGTGCTGTTGCTTGTTTGGCCAAGATTTTGCTGGGATAGGAAACAGTCCCAGAAACAGGTGTTGGGCTCTGGTACAGGACTGTGCTGGACCTCCTTCCCCAGGAGGCTTAATCTACAGAGTGCCAAGAACTGTTTTGTTTTGCTCTAAAAGAAACCTTTCCTCTCATTTTATATTTCCTCCCCCCAAAACACCCCCCTATTCCCCCCTCAAACACAAACTGACAACAAAAAAGGACAAACAATGTCTGCTGTAGCTCACTGTCACTGTTGGGAACCTGTTGCATCAAACTGCTGGTTATCTGGGTGAACAAAAAAGGAAAAATATAAAAGTTTTTCCCCAGGTAATAAAATGGTAACACCTGCTTGTAATAAGACTGGAAAACCCTGTGACATAAACTTGTATCTAAGGGGCTTTTAATGCTGACTGCACAGCAGTGAGGGGGGCCCTGAGTGGGCTTGGAGGGAGCTGCTGGGGAGCTCGGGGTTCTTGTGGTGTCAAAGTCCAGTGTGGCAGGTACTGTTCAGCCTCTGTGATTTATGGAGGCTGTAAGGGTGGGCTGCTCCCCTCCCAGTGTGCAGCTCTTCGGGATGCTTCCCTCCTTGGGGTACTTCACCCAGCACATCCCAGAGAGGAAAGTTCTAAAATTTCCTAGCATGGCTCATGGCAAATCTAAAATTTCCAAGATCCTGACAGCCACTGGCAGATTTGCCAGGACTGTGTGTGATGATATCAAACAGCACAAGGTCACATTTGCCCTTGGGGTAAGGACCTTCCCGCAGCAGTGACAGAAGAGCCAGTGTGGATGCAGAGACCAGCTCCAGGAAAAACATCTCCTCCTCATTCTGCAGGGTCCCACTCCTTCAGGCAGGATCTGGAGGAGCATGTGGGAACTCTAGTCCCTGCTGAGACCCTGGACTGGCTGAAGAAAGCCCCTCCAGGTCCCTTCTTGGTCTGCCATTAATAAGAAGAGTCTCATGATGAAGAGTTTTTTGGGATTTTTCAAACTGCTCTCTGCCTTCCCCCTCTCTACTCCCCTGATCTGCCATGGGAGAGGCTCTGGCTCAGCCACAGCCTCTGTTTTGCTGGAATCAGTCTGTCTGTGCTGGCAGCACCTCGGGGTGCAGCTTTGCCCCTGTGCTCAGGGCTCCCCCAAAGGAATCCCATCCATGGGCCTAATGGCAAAGCAATGGGATCAGCTGGACATGTAGCACAGTTGTTGTGGCACCAGTTGCGTTAATTCAGCCCCACCAAACTCCGGTCCCACCCTTGATGGGGGTGGTAGAGCACAGCACAGGGATGATTCACTGGTCATTTCTGGGGTGATGAGCAGAACTCCCCTGAGCTGCCCAGCTGCTGGATCTGCTTCTGTGTTTTGTGTTTCTGTGCCAGGTTTAGGATTTTCATACAGCCAGCACAGCGAGCCTTTGAAACGCTTATCTAATTTAGGTAAAATGAGTTGAAAATCCCATTTCCCAAGTGGGTTGGAGGAAGGCACCTGATTTGTACCTCTGCCTTCTGCTGGGATGACTGAGTGAGGTATTCTTAGCTGTGCTGAGGAAGGGCTGCTCCTGCTGCCTGTCAGCAGCATCCCTCCTGCCGCCAAGTATTTATGGAAAGTTTCAGTGAGCCTGTTGCCATTTCAAAGGGGAGTTGCTGTTTTCTTGCAGACTATGACTTCTGAGAGTTGCCAGTCCTGCGATGCTGCATCTCCTGCCCCGACGAGCTCCTGGTGCATCCCAGGGCTTTGCTGCTGAGCCTGTTCCCTATTCTTAGCTCCTGGGGTTATTTGCAGCCACAGTGACTCAGAAAACTAATTATTGTGTCGAGGTTTCTGAAGGGGAAAAAATAACTTGATGCATTGTGGTTTCCTTACTTCCACTTTTAATTAAATTTTTAATACCTTCTGGCTTGTTGCAAAAGGCTGTTGGACTTTCTGGAAGGATTCTGATAAACATAATTTATTTAGAAACGCATCTGTCCCCAAGTGAGTGTCCCTGGTGGGCTGTCCCCTTGTGCTGGCAGTGCCTGGAATGGGGTTGACATGCCAAGTAAGGGGGTTTGTGGAAGCCTGGGAAGGATGGCAGCTGTCCTGTGGTGATGGTCCCAGCTCTGGCAGGGGACAGGGGGTCAGTGTGTGGTTTCTGGGGCAGCTCAGCCCCAAGGATGTACATAGGCAGTCCCCTTGTGTCCCGAGCAGGGACACTTGGGACACACCTCCCCCACAGATGTGGGGCACCTGCAGACACAGGAAAGCTGGAAGAAAGGACCTGAGAGGAAGAGAAGCCATTTCCTGGTCCAGACTGGTTTTGTGGGCACCACCTCTGCCTGGTGACAAGGCAGATTGACTTTGGTCCCCTGTCAGGGATACGATCGGGTCCCTCCTGCGCTGCAGTTCCCATTGAGGCTGCCTGCCCTCCCTGCCCTGGTGTAAATGGGGAAAATGTTTGCTTCAGGGAAAGCAGAGGCTTTCTGAATACCTGGATAAACTTCAGAGCTTGACCTGCTAGTGGCTGCTCCAGCCAGAGAAGGGCTTGGTGGAACCTGCAGGGATGGAGGTGGCACGTGGCCATCTCACTGTCTGGGCAGGAGTCTGTCTTGTCTCGTGAAGGGCTGAGCAGCTCACCCGAGCCCTCTGCGTGAGCTGATGGAGGAGCTTGGTGGCTGCCAGGGAGAGTCTGGAGGATCTCCTAGGCTAGGAGCTGCTCCCTTCTTGTGGGATGGGAGATTGCAGACTCACAGACTGTTTGGGGTTGGAAGGGGCCTTACAGAGCATCTCATCCCACACCCCTGCCATGGCAGGGACACCTTCCACTATCCCAGGGTGCTCCCAGCCCCATCCAGCCTGGCCTTGGGCACTGCCAGGGATCCAGGGGCTGCCACAGCTTCTCTGGGCAACCTGTGCCAGGGCATCCCCACCTTCACAGGGAAGAATTCCTTCCAAATATCCCATCTAACCCTGCCCTCTGGGAGTGGGAAGCCATTGTTCCTTGTCCTGGCATTCCAGGCCCTTGTCCCAAGTCCCTCTCCAGCTCTCCCAGAACCCTTTAGGCACTGGAAGAGACTCCAAGGTCTCCCTGGAGCCTTCTCTTCTCCAGTTGAACACCCCCAGCTCTCCCAGACTGTCCCAGAGGTGAGGGGCTCCAGCCCTTGGAGCATCTCTTTGGCCCTCTGGACTCACTCCAGCAGCTCCACATCCTTCTGGTGTTGGGTCCCCAGAGCTGGAGGCAGCAGGGCAGGATCCCCCTCTCACCTCTGCCCACGCTGTGGGATCAGCCCAGCACAGGGCTGGTTTCTGGGCTGCCCATGGCCATGGCCAGGTCACATCCATTTTGTCACCACCAGCACCCCCAGGTCCTTCTCCCAGGGCTGCTCTCAACCCACCCAGTCCCCAGCCTGTGCTGGTGCTGGGGCTGCCCTGACCCAGGTGCAGGACCTTGCACTTGGTCTGGCTGAACTCCATGAATTCACATGAGCCCACTCCTCCAGCCTGCCCAGGAACCTCTGGATGCCCCATCCCTTCTGTCTGCTGAATTGACTGCTCCACACAGCTCAGCGTCATCCACAAACCTGCTGAGAGTTTTGGAGATCAGAGCTTCATCCTGCTACTTTAACCTGAGTTTTTCAGAGACAGGATAAAGTGAGGGGGAAGATTCATGCTCATTTTGGCCCTTGCCTGCATTTTGGCCTCGCTCCTGCCTTCACCCTGCAGATTTGATCCTGAAGGCTTTGCCAGGAGCCTCCTGAAGCTCCCTGGGCACCACCATGGGTCTGGTCCTGCCACCATAGCCCACCCATGGTACAGACTCTCTTGCACCAGGAAAGGGGTCAGGGCCACTCCACATTCCTTGGCTTGGGGAGGGTGATAGCTGGAGACTTACTTGAATTCTCTGGGGAATGATCCTTTAAAATGATCCATTTCAAGTTTTGCTCTTAGTGGAGCTTTAATTCTCTCCCACTTCCTCCAGAGCTATGGCAGCTGCCTAGGAGCCCCTCTGCCTTAACTTAAGAAGTTACATTTGGGAGAGGGGACAGTCAAAAATAATAGTGTCTGTTGTGTCTTCAGAAAAGACAAATTACCTCTGGGTTGGAGTGGACACCTGAGGAATCCAGATACCTTACTTCCCTTGCCTGCATCCTGTGATTTTCTGAGGACCCAGTCCTAAGCAGGCAGGTGCTCTGAGCTGTTCCTGGGAGAACAGCTTTCCTACTGTCCTGTGAAAGCTTTTGCCATGATTTAACAAAGGAAAACAAAAAGGGTTTGACCGTGTCATTGGTCATTTGACTTTGAGCTTGCTGGAGGATGAGCCCCTTGCAGGGAGCTCCCAAAGCCAAGGCTGCAGAGCATGGGAAGCACTCACTGCAGCAAGACATTCCAGGCTGAATGGACATTCCTTTGCTTCGGCAACAGGGAAGATCCCTGCCTGGCTCAGCCCCTGACCTGTGGTAGCTGCTTGGATGCTTTTCTGGGTGACCTTCCCCTGGCAGCCAAATTGGGGCTGCTATCTTCCCCTGTCCCTGTGTGCCAGATCTTGTCCCTAGCTCTGCTGTTGGGTGACATCCATATCTAGGCAGGGAGAAGGACTGACAATTGCATGAGGTGAGTCAAGAGCATTGACAGTGTCCTCCTAGTGTGGTGGGCTTGTGGCACAGCACAGGGGACCCTGCTGTCCCCAGCCCCACTGTGTCATCCTGAGGACCTGCCTGGTGACACTGGGGTCAGCTTTGGCTCAGCACTTCTGCCAGCCTGGCAATGCCCCAGCTCAGTAAGCACATGAACCCACTCCTGGCCTCACACTGAGCCAGGGCCATGGTGGCCTTGGGGGACTGGCCCCCTGTGATCCCTGTGCCTGCCACGAGCTGCCTCAGTCCCTCCTGCCTGGGCACCTGGGGAGGAGCAAACAGTGGGAGACTCTGGGACATCAACAGCAGAAACCTGGGGGCTGTGAAGTTTCTGCCACAATTAGATATTTAATAAACTTCTTAAATAAATAATATTCATGTCATATGAAAATATATTTACTGACTAGGCAAGTGCTTAGGCAGGTGCCAGGTTTCCAGGCTGAGCTGGCATGATGAAGCCATCAGGGCTGGCCAGTGTGGCCTTTGCCAGCCTGGCCAGGTGGGGATTGGATGCACATGGACATCCTGTGGGAGAGAACTCCCACTGTGCTTGGAGTGGAGCACACCAAAGTGCATTCAAAGCCAGCTGAGCACCAGCCCCTCTGACTGTTGTTTCCCTGACTTATATTAATATGCTTTAATGATCCAGGTAATGGGGTGCCTGGCTGATTTAATTGACAGCACTGGAGGGTAACACACTGGCTGTGGTGGCTGTGGGGTTAGAGAAACAACTCTGTCATGTTTCAGTGCCCAAACCCTCCCTGCCCAGTGCCTCCAGGGGAAGCCAGGGACCCTCTTAGGACACAGAGCAGTGAGTCCTCCCTGACCTATTCTTCCTGGTGAGGCTCTCCACAAGCCTCAGCTGAGCCATCCCAGAGTGAGTGGGAAGCTGGGCTGGACCCCTGAGTACTGCAGTCTGCAGCTGGGTATGGCTGTGGCTCATGGTCTGCCTTGTGCCTCTGCGGCAACTGAAGTCACCAGGGGCTTGAGACCTGCTCTAGGGGACAGGTAGTGTCACACTGCTGCCCTGGCCATGCCAGGGAGGGGGAGCTGGGTGTTACAGGGCTGCTTCATGCTCCATCACTCCCTTCTGCATCTGGGACTGTCCGAGATCAGAGCCCCTGAGGTCCAGGGGATCCCATCCAGGGGGGAAGGCTCATTTGATTTCTCATTTTCTGCATTATAGAGCAGATGTTATTCCTCTCAAGGCACCTGAGAGACTGCAAAAGGCATTGCCATCCCACAGGGATGAATAAAAGAGTGCCTGAGCCCCAGAACTGCAGTGCCCAGGCCAACCACCTTTCAGGATGCTGGGACTGGGAAAGTCACTTCATGGGGTGGCAGGGCTAGAACTTGACTTGCTGGAGGACTGGGGGGTGTGTGGACACATGGTGCCTCTTGTACCCTTCTCATTCCACACTGCCTAGAGCAGATGGCTTTTCCCCTGTTGGAGGATCACTCAAGCTCCATGGCTCCTTGGTCGACAGGGTCCTTAACTGGGGCTTTGCCATGAAATGGGGATTTACCCTTTCAGTGCATCCACATCAGTGTGCCAAGCACAGCAGCACCCAGCTGTCCTCTCTCACTGCACTGAGGCTCCTGATGGCATGTTATGGCCTTTTAATGCCCTTTTAATATCTCTGGACCAAGAGGCACACAACACACAAATAACACTCTGCACCTTTTGGTTGCCATTCCTGTACCTTGCCAGGAGCTTGGCAGACATTAATGAAATTAATGAGTGCTGACCTCCCCCCACACTGGAGGGAATCTGTTTTCCCAGGGATAAAACAGTGATGAGCTGAGCAGAGGTGAAGCAAAGACCCACAAAGGGCTGGGATGAGAGGCTGGATGTGAACAACAGTGTGTGCTGGCAGCCCAGAGAGCCAACAGCATCCTGGGCTTGTCCTCACAGTGTGGGCAGCAGAGGGGGAGGGGGGATTCTGCACCTCTGCGCACTCAGGTGAGACCCCACCTGCAGAGCTGCCTCCAGCTCTGGGGACTCAACACCAGAAGAATGTGGAGCTGCTGGAGTGAGTCCAGAGGTGGCCAAAGAGATGCTCCAAGGGCTGGAGCCCCTCAGGTCTGGAGCCTGACTGGGAGAGCTGGGGGTGTTCACCTGGAGAAGAGGACACAGGGAGACCCTAGAGCCCCTCCAGTGCCTAAAGAGGCTCCAAGAGATCTGAAAAGGGACTTTGGAAAAGGAACTGGAGTGACAGGACAAGGAGGAATGCCTTCCCACTGCCAGAGGGCAGGGTTAGATGGGATATTGGGAAGGAATTCTTTCCTGTGAGGGTGGTGAGGCCCTGGCACAGGTTGCCCAGAGAAGCTGTGTCAGCCCCTGGATCCATGCAAGGCCAGCTTGGATGGGGCTTGGAGCACCCTGGGATAGTGGAAGGTGTCCCTGCCCAGGGCAGGGGGTGTGGGATGAGATGAGCCTTTAAGGTCCCTCCCAATCCAAACCAGTTTGGGATTCTGTGGCAATGCTGTCCTCGTCCTGCCCACTGCGAGGAGGTTGGCATGTTTGCCTGACTTAGGGACAGTGTCTGCTCTGTCCCTGCCAGCTCCTGGGGTTGGGTCTCCTGGGACACCCCACCCATGAGGATGGGGCCACAATGTGGGGCTTGATGCAGGTGGGGGCTGCAGGGCACAGGCACCCAGCCCTTCAGTGCTGCTTTCAGATACAACACCAGCTGGGACAGCCCATGGCACAGATCAGTGCCAGAGCCACCTTTCTGCTGTCCCTTGAGACCATCCGAGCCCCTGGGATGCAGGAGGACCACACTGCCAGCCTGGTTTAATATGCTGTTCCTTTTCCTCTCCCTTTTATAGGCCTTTGCACTGAAGCCAAGTGAAGAACCTCACAATTGCACTGTGCACTGCTTAGCTCTGATTTCTCTGGCAGCCAAACATCTCTGTCATTGAGGCCTCGAGGGCTCTTTTTCCCCTCCCTGCCTATCTCTTCTGTGTCCGTGCCTGGAAGCTGGTGCCCAGCAGTAGCTCTATCTCCCCGTCCATCCTCCTGGACCGCTCCCCACCATGTTTCAGCGTCTCACCAGCCTCTTCTTCAGTGACAGCAACACGCCAGAGGGCCTGGAGGAGCCCAAACCCTTTGTCGAGGAAGAAGAGGAGGAGGATGGCTGGCTCATAATTGATCTTGCAGGTGAGGAAAGCAACAGAACTGTCTTCCCACAGCCTCTGCTGCACCTTGTCTCTCCAGAGCTGGGCAAACCCTTGAGATATCAGCAGATGAGGTTGCACCACGTGGGAGCAGCTCTGCCCTTCATTTTTTCTCCCCTGGTCCCCATGCTCTGCCAGTGGTGCCCAGCCCTGTGGTCACTGCAGCAGCCCCTGACCTGCTCCTCCTTTTTCCCTTTCCTCTCCCAGTGATGGTTCTCAACTTTCTGCCAGTGTGGGAGCAGCATCAGCACGTCCAGCTGGGGTTGCTGCTGCCCAGAAGCCTCGAGGTGCCTCCATGCCAGGAGGGGACCCTGTAAAGGCAGGGAGATCACCCAGAGTTTTGGTGTGATCCTGCCCATGGGGGGTTGGTGGGGTGGGGGACCCAGCCCTGGCAGGCACTGCCATGGCCTCGGCCGAGCTGTGCCTTGGACAGCACTTTTCCAGGAGGAGCCAAGTTCAGCTGCTCCCTGCCCTGCCCCTGCTGAAAGCAAACTAGGAGCCTGTTCCCCTGGGAGTCCCCAGTCCTGGGACACTGGTGGGAGGATGGGGTTGTCCCCATGTGAGGGCAGGTGGCAGTGGTGCCTGCCTGTTCCAGCTGGGGATGTGCCACCAGCGATCTGGCCATGTTTGGGTCATTTGAGAGGAATAAATCTCAGCTCCATGGGGGTTATCTTCCCAAATTATTCCCACTGTCCATGCCAAGGACAAGGAATGTTTGGCACCAGGTGCCTGTACCTAGAGAGCCCACAGGGCTCCCAATTCCCAGAGCCATCCAGAGTCCTGTTTAACACCAACCAGATGGATTGAATTCCTCCTGTGCAGATCTTCTCCAGCTCTGTTGAGACCTTGGGAGTTTCTGTTGTAGATTGATGACTCAGCCAATTGCAATGATGTTTTTATGACCTTTTCCTTACAAATCCAGCAGCAGTCAGAGACAAACCCTCCTGCCTGTGCAGGAGCTCCTGATGGCCATGCTCCGCTTTGGTAGCCCCTGGCTGGTTCTGATGTCCCAGCTCAGAGGACCACAGATGTATCCTGCAGGTTTAGGAGGAGGGTTTTCTCCTACCTCTTGCATGCAGCAGGTCTCGGAGCAGATGTTCCCTGCCTGTTCCTCATGCTTGTTTTTGTGATTTGAGTTGTTCATTAGGGTTTTTTTCCCCATATGCAGTGACCTGGAGAGGGGACTAGAGCAGGGATGGGGGACAGGGCCAGCCCCATGCCTGGTGGGAGCACTATGGAGAGCTGCTGGAGGTGATGGGTGTTGTGAGCATGGGCAGCTCTGGAGGGTTCCCTGTCCTCTGGGCATTCAGCTGGCTGTCCAGGGAGGGTCATGGCAGTGCCATGGCAGGGGCTTGTTGCAAGGAGGTCCCTGGAGCAGTGGGCATGCAGCTGCCATGTGTAACAGCCAGCTGGCAGCAGCTGACTAAAGCATGCCAGGAGGAGCCAAGAGCTTCCCCAGCCAGGGAAACACTATGCTGTGCCCTGATCCCTGGGTCGAGACTGCAGATGGCTCAGAGGGGACCAGGGCTTGACTCTGTCACAAAACACTCCCCTGTTTTTCCAGCGAAGTGCCTCAGCTCTCAGTGCAGTGCTGGCTTCCAGCAGTGTCTGCCTGTGAATGCCACCCCACTGCTAATTCAGCTGCAGTCTGTTCCCACAGCAGTCCCTGAACAGTGGGGGACCAGATTCTTTCAGCCCTATTTCTGGCGCTTGAGTTATACCAAACACTCCAAGAACCAAACCCGGAGCCCCATCCTTTCCTCTTGGAGCTGTGGTGGCCAGCAGCAGCTCCCAGCCTGGCTCCTGCCCAGCAGCAGAGAGGCAGCCTAGGGAGCCTCTGGATCCAGCCTCTGTCAGCCTGGTCATTGCCCCCTGTGTTGCAAAATGCACCCAAATTACTCTGACCTTCCTGGAATGTTACTGATGCTACTCTTGCCCCCTTGCTTAGGCTGGCACTGCTCAGCACCCAGGGAGAGAGCAAAGAGCATTTCCCAGGATGTGGCTGCATCACCGAGGTACTTTAGGATCCCAAAATATTGCTTTGTGACATTAAAACCCACCTTGGCAAAGGATGAGCACAGTGCCCATGATGCTGTCCGTGTCCACAGAGCACTGTTGTGGGAGTGCTGCTCCAGCCAAGCTCGGTGGCTGTCTCCAGGCTCACAAACAATCTCCAGCCTGGCATGTCAACAACTATTAATAGACTGATATCCTCTGACCTGGAGAAAGACATTCTCATGTTTGCAAGGCCAACTGTGGCCTGTCCTGAGCCCTGGGCTGGGGCATCAGCTGCAGGAGGAGCTGGGGATGCACCGAGCCAGGAATACCGGGCCCCATGCTCTGTGTATCTCCACGCAAGATCAGATTCATCTGTGGTTCCTCCTGCTCCCTCATCCAGCTGCAGGGTCCATATAGATACTGCACTACATCCCACCTCACCAGTTTCCTCAAATCCCCCTGATGAGTCTGGGAATGGGTGTGGGCATCCCCACAGCTGGTGCATGCTCCCTTCCCACTACAGCACCAGTAATTCCAAGCACAGGCAGCCTAGAAAAGCACCAGCCCAAGTGCTGTGGCCAGGTAGAGGTGAGGAAGGGAAGGCATGGGAGGCTTGGGGGGGTGGAGGGGGTCAGCTTCTGGATCAGCCACTCAAAATTTGGCCTCTAACAGGCTGGAGTTGAAGGCACAGTGAAAACCTTTGCTGAAGAATTTAGTCCCATTATTTCTTCCAGAGAAAAGATGTGGACTGTTTTTCTGCTCTGTGTGTACTTGGTTTCCATGTTTGCGGAGTGCAGGGTGCTGTTTGTGGGCACAGGCGTGTCGGCGTTCCCGGGCACGGCGCGGCCCGGCCCGGCCCGGCTCAGGTGCCATCAGAACGGGGAACGCAGCGTTTTTCACTGCGTGAACTTCTCGCCTTTTGAGAAGGAAAAACACCCATTACCGCAGTAAACCCTGCTGGTCTCCCAGCTCTGTGGTTCAGCTTGTCCAAGGCAAGCCGGGTCCCCGGAGCGGGGGGCTGTGGCCCGGGCCTGCGCGTAGCGGTGCGGTGGCGGTGGCGGTGGGTGTGTGTGGCACTAACGATGCCCCTTTCTCTCCCCCTCCCTCCCCACTGTACATGGTATGTGTGTGTGTCCCCGCTGCGCCCCGCATGGCTCTGCACCCCCGCCCCAGGCAGCCGTGCCCGCCCCGGCCCCGCCCGCCGCCCGGCTGCTGGCGGTACCGGGCGCTCGGCGCGATCCCGCCCGACACCGCCCGGTCCGCCACCGCCACCGGCTGCTTCCCCGGTTCCGGCCGGTCCCTGCTTGATGGACGAGAGTTGGTTTGTCACCCCTCCCCCCTGTTTTACTGCAGAGGAGCCCGGCCCCGACGGCGTGGGGAGCAGCCCCATGGAGGACCTGCTCATCGAGCACCCCAGCATGTCCGTGTACGTCACCAGCACCCTCGAGGTGGATGGGGAGGGCCCCGAGGACGATGCTGCAGAGTGAGTGCCCTTCGAGGCTCTTGGGGGGGCCAGCGGCCCCAGCGCCCACTGAGGGACCAGGAGGGGATGGTCAGGCCTGCCAGCCCAAATGCCCGCCCCACGCCCAGGAATGTTTCACCCGTGGACATAGTGAGGCAGTGGGGGACATCAGTGTCCCCATGCCCACCTCAGGGAACACTGCATATCTGGCAGGGTGCCCCAGCTGGCAGCCCCCGTATGCCAAAATCCTCTGCTAAGGGGTTTCAGTAGCACATTCAGATGGCCATAGCTGTGGGACATGAGCTTGGCACTGGGCTGTGGTGGGAGAGCGCTGCGGTCATCTCCCCTGCCCTTAGCAGAGTCTCCTGGCGTGGCCACCTCTGTCAAGGCCACTCCTGCCAATGCTACCCACGCCAGTGCCACCTGTCACCCTACCGCCTGTCCTGGGGGGTTTGCCAGGCAGGGCTTACATATAGGTTTGCGTAAGTACGGCCCAAGAAAAGCAAACCCAATGGACAGGGTGGCCTTTGTGCACAGTGAAGACCCCTGAAGACCCCTAGGTCCCTCAGGCAGGAGGGTGCTGGACCGGCCCAGCACGGGGGTATCCCACAGCTGTGGGGAGTGGGACACCACCAGCTTCTCCTTGCCCCAGACCCTGCTTAGCAGTGGGGAAATTAAACAGAAATGCCTGAAAAGGCCCCTTTGGCCTCCCAGGCCTGTGGGCTGGAGCCCTCCACACCCATTCCTGGGGCCACATCCTGGACCTCTGCCCTCCCCTGCCCAGCAGCCCCTGGGGAAAACCTGGAGCATGCCCATGCTCAGCCCGACTGCTGCTGGACAAGTTCTGGCCATGAGGTCCCTGCTCTCCCCCCAGTCCCAGCCCTCCAACACCTCCCCTGGAGCCCCTCAGTGGGGCAGGGGAGGAGTAAGAATTTGGGGTGAGCTTTGTTCCAGGCCAGGAGATACTGTTCCTGGTTAGGGGACAACATTCCTAGTTAGAAGACATCATTCCTAGTTTGGGGGTGCTATTCTTGGCTAGAGAACACCATTGCTGGTTAGGTGACACTGGGCCTGGCTAGTGGTCGCCATTCCTGTCTAGGTGACACCATTCCTTCAGGACTTCTCTCTTTCTAAAGTCTCCCCGAGGTCCAGAGCTTGATGTCCAGAGCTTCAGGAGCGCCTCCGTGCTGGAGGGGGCAGGGAAGGGCTAAAGGGAACCTGAGGCTAGCCAAAGCTCCAGAGGGGTCACAGTGGGATGGAGACAGACCAGGCTCAAGGGACTCAGACACAGCCGAGTTCTTGGTGGTGTCTTGATTTTTTCGGGTGTCCCAGAGCCTGCCTTGCTGGACCACCCCTCCCCTCGGCAGGCCGGTGGGGCAGGAGAGCCGTGCCGGAGGTGGGTGAGCTCCGTCCCGCGGCTGCCGGGGCCGGGGGCGGTGCTGTGGCCCTGACTGACGCCGCTGCCTCCGCAGGGACGTGCCGGAGCCGCGGCCGGAGCCGCCGCTGGCGCACCGGGGCCGGGCGCTGGCGGTGAAGGCGGCGGCGCTGGACAAGGCGGGCCAGGCGCAGCGGGCGCAGCGGGCCAAGCAGCTGGCGGAGCGGCACCGCCTGGCCCAGAAGGCGCTGCAGAGGCAGAACCGGGCCCGGCAGCGCCCGCCCCGCCGCGCCAAGCAGCTCCCGGGGGCCTTCGTCCACCAGCCCTGCCAGCGCCACTGCAACTACTGACCTCGCTCCGCCGCCCAGGGGCTCCCCGCGGCCGGCCCCGGCCCCGGGACTGCGGCCCCCACGGACACCGGGGACGTGGCGGCGGCTTCACTCCACACCCCACGCCCACGCGCCTGACCCGCGCTCCTCATCTTCCTCCTGTAGCTCTCACCGTGCCCCTCACCCTCGATGCCGTCTGGGCCACGACCCCTCTCGAACTGCCTCGACACCCTTCACGTGGGAAATCAGTATTCCCAGTGAAGTCACCTGTTCCTGAAATCCACCAGTTCCCGGTGAAACCTGTTTGTCCTGATAAGCCTGTGACATCAGTGCCTTTCCTTACATCATAACTCCATGTACAGCCTGGCTAGGATGTCACAGAGACACCGAGCGGGAGTGACAAGAGCAATGAAGCCACAAGATTTGGGATTTTTGGGAAAACCTCATCAATGACACTAAATAATGCTTCCACCCTAGAAAACCAGCAAATACTCCTCTCCCTCCTTGATTTCTTAGCTACATTTTACCATGATAAGATAACACCCCACTGCCAGTCCTGAAGGGGCTTGTGGTTGAAAGCACTGGTGGAATCTCCGTGGCTGGGTCAGCCAGGCAGCTCCTGGTGCCTCACAGTGTTTTTTTTTTTTTAAATCAACCTTAAAAAGAATCTCAGGAATCAAAGCACTGTCCCAGCGCCACAGAGCCCTTGGCTACCGTGCCAGGAGGGGTGGCCAGCCTGGGGTGGCATCACCATGGCTGGTGATCCCATCTGAGCGAGCCCTTTCCTCCTGGAGCCAGTCACCTGCCCCAGCCACACCTGTATCCCCATGGAATCGCCTCTATATGTGTGTGTATGTATTTCTCTCTGTACCTTTATACTCAGAAGAGGCACTCTTAAGCTGAGGATTGTTGTCTCCTTGGTGTTAGTCCCCGGGAGGGGAAAAGGAGGCAGGGATCTGCACAGCTTCTCCAAGGTGGCCAAAGCACTTCCATGGTGGAAGAGATGCTGAAGAGGAGGCCAGAGGGAAGAGGCTGAAGTAAGGACAAAGATGGATCTGGGAGTTACTGCAATGGGTCAGAGTGGGGCAGGCCTGAGTGAGAGGATTGCTGTAACAGGAGCTGTAACAGAAGCATCTTCTTTCCCCACTAAAAATGGCATCCTTTCCAATGAAAGGCCAAATTCCACTGCTAGGTGATGCTAATTTTTAATGCAAATCCCTCCTTTCTCCATGATGGACTCCTTCTGCCTTTGTAAGGACATGGTCCAGGCTTTTCACTGGCTCCAGCACTACCCAAGACAGCTCCAAATCCAGCAGAAATTTGCTGATCTACCCCAAGTTTGCTCCTTTTAGGAACTTGTTTTGCACTCTGTGCCCTGGGAAAGTGTCCTGCTCATGACCAGCTCACAGCCTGGATTCCCACCCTCTGAGACAAGAAATACCCCCACAACACTCCAGAAAATTCTGATGTCACTGGAGGTTCTTCCACTCACCATGTTGCATCCTTAATATCAGCTGGGGACCTCGGCTGGAGGAATTGGTGGTGAGCCAAAACTGAGACAGCTGATAGTTATTAATTCTCCTAATGAGATTAAAACCAAAATGAACCTTTTTAGTAGCAACAGCCCCTAGCTCCAGGCCAGGGAGCCTGGACCGCTGCTGCTGCTCACCTGCAACATTTCCCCTTCACTCCACTGCCTCGGCATTTCCCAAAGCACAGAGCTGGGGAACTCCGTGCCCTCGGCATTGCCCTGCCCTCCTGGGGCCCCACCACAACCTCTGTCCCTCGCCAAGCCTGAGACCACACTCAGATCAGCTTGTTCTGTCCCTAGTGTCTTCTTGGTGAAGAGACTGACATCTCCTGACTCCAGGGGAGCGTTTACATCCTTTGATTTCCTGGGCTTCACACTCAATGCCTTTTTTTCCCCCTGCCGTGATGCCTGGGATGGAGTGGGAGCAGGGCATGTGCAGGGACACTGGCACAGGTGCTGTGCCAGCAGGCAGGGGCTGAGCCTGGATGTCTGATGAGATGCTGCCCTCCCATTCCACTCTTCCCATGCCGCTGGATGAGCCACTCTGTGGCCACTGGGCAGCAGCATTGGAGGAAGCATTTTCTCTTCAGCCCCAACACACATCAAGAAGTGGAGAAGCCAAGCACCGTCCAGCTGCCACCTTGGTCTCCACTACAAATTCTCCTCCTGTGCATCTGAGTTGCTGCCAGTCCCTCTGGAGCACTCCAGAAATCAGAGGCTGGCTGTGACCCCATTGCCCCCTCGGCAGCTCCCAGAGGAACAGACTGGGGGGAGCAGTGGCCCCAAGGCAGATCCTGCCATGCCTCACCTGCCAGGCTCTCCTATGCCTGCCCAACTGCTGGAAGTGGTACCCCGGGAGAAATCCCTCATGGAAATCCTCCTGTGCACCCTTCTCATCTGCTGTGAGCCAGAAGCCCTTGACCATGTTCCTGGGGGACTTGTCTCAGTCTGGTACTGCCACCAGCATCCAGCCCCCAGTCTCATTTCAAACAGGTGATCTTCTTCCTCTGTCCTGGTTTTCAGAAGCAAATTCAAACTCTTTGTGTGCCGGTCTGAGATGTCTTTCATCGCTCGTGCCCAGCCAGCACAGGAGATGAAGCAGAACTATTGTCACACTTTATATCCAGAGTATGTTTATAAAGGATTAATAAATTATTAATAATGTTTTCATGAAGAGGTTAATCCAGACCCTGAACCTCTGGCAGGTCAGCAGAGTGCACAAACCACAGCAAATGAGCTCCTGCAAGTCCCTCTGTTGTTTGCACTCTTGCCATGTATTAACACCTAACATTCACCTGCCAACCCTTGCAAGGCGGCTGTGTGACCCACCCTCCCTGTGCTCTGGTCAGCCTGTGCTTTGCAGAAGACATGCAGTGTTCTGCTCCTGCCCAGCAGCAAGCACAAGGCCTGGCCTGGTCCCAGGCCTCCTGCCAAGTGCTGCCAGAGCAAGAAAACCCCTTTTCACTGAGGTTTTTTTTGTCTCCTCGAATCTTAAAACAAATGAAAGGTGCTTAAAAACTGAGAACTTCCTGTGTGTGCACCCATTTGCATGTGTAGGTATTTCAGAGCCCAGTGTAGGTGCTCAGTAGCTTGTTTTGGGGTTGAATTTTGTAGAGGTTTGTTGGTTTGGTTTTTTTGCACCCAGTATTTGTGATGCACTGTGTGGTGCTTCTGATGGGAAGGTTCTGGTTTGCAGGGAGCTCTTGAGCTGGACCTGCTGGGACAGGTGGGGTGAATTTTGCTTTTTCTGTACTTGTGTAGGGGGAAACTACAGCATGGACTCAGGGACAAACCAATCTGCTGGGGTCTTCTAAAACACCTTTTTCCCAGGGTTCTCTGTTAGAATGTGGGGTTTGTTTCTGGGATGCTGCAGGGATGTGGCCTGTGGCAGCACGTGGTGGTGACAGGAGCTGCAGGGTGCAGCTGCAGGGTGACACTCCTGTGTGAAAAAGAAACTGTGGCCATTTGTGGTGGGATCATTCCTGGGCTGCAGCCCCTCTTCATTTGTTCATGACCTGAAAATTCACCTTTACAGCTGAATGTGGCTGGTCCCTTTTTAGAGTGGCTTGTGAACAACCAGGTATGGATTTCCAGCACTGAGCCTCCTAGAGTTTGAGAAGTACAGCAGAACTGTGTGTTATGGCCTGACCCACCACATCACTGGGATCAGCAGACAACCAGGATGGGGGAAGCCATTGAAATGATCACCTGGAGAAATGGTAATGCAGGCAACTGAAAGAAATTTTTGTTTTTCTTGCAATGAAAGCATAAAAATGGGAAGAATTCCCAGTGGAGAGACCTGGGCAAATCCCTATTCAGTAAATGCCAGCTTTGCTGGGCAGTGTCTCAGTGTTGGGCTCAGACACCTGAGCTGGCTCCAGCCCCAGCTCAGCTTCCCAGCCCCATACTGGACTCACAGGCTCGGGGGCAGTGGGCAATGGAGCAGGCTGGGACAGTGCTCTCAGCAATAGCTGGAGCTTGTGAGACCCCTTGTGCAGGGAAGAATCTTCCCACCACTGGAGCCCCCGTGGTGCAGGGATCTTCTCCAAGTAAGATTTGCATCTGATTGCGTGGTTCTGCTCTGGCTGCCGCATCCCAGCGCGAGGGATGAACCCCTAAGGTGTGATGAGACCAGGAGGGACAGCTCTGCTAGTGAAGTGCCACCTCTTGGGATGCACCAAGGCCCCCCAGTGCCCCCAGGTCCCCAAGGCTGTGCTTGCTGCACTGGGCTAGGCCAAACTGTGGCCATGGCACACTCAGGACCCCTCACCGGCAGCCACAACAAAGTTCTCACACCGAATTCTGGCTCTTGCTTGGCACTGCAAGACTGGAGGGATGCCAAGGGAGTAGGGGCAAAAGTCCTCCTCACCCATTGCTCTGGAACTTGCACTCACAAATGCTCTTTCTAAGAAACTCTGCTGCAAAAGCTTGGTCTGGAAGGAAAACTGTTCTTTCCACGTTTCCTTCTCATTGTGAATAACATAAATGCATGGCTCATCCCAAAGATCACTGCTGTGGGAATCTTCTCTCTTTAGGTGTGTTTCTAATCAATAATTTTATATTTACATTATACTAGTACTTTTTCCTCTTCTATTCAGCCCTAATGGGGAGCAAAATACCTACTTAGATGTCTTCCCACGCCATTAAGGAAAAAAAAAAGGTAAAAAAATACTCCAGTGAAGTTCTAGGCTTGAGTTCCACAGCTTTGCAGTTGCCCCTCTGGATCAGTATCAATTCCATTGCTCTGCATAAAGTGGAAATTAAACTTCATGTAAATTTTTTGAAAAACAAGTGAGTCCCCAAATATCAAACATCTAATAATTAAGAAACAGTAAGAATACGTAAGTCACCTCAAGTCAAGAGAAATGGTTCTCAGCACATCTCAGAAGGCAGCACCGAGCCCCACTGCCCTGGGAATGGCTCCTGGCAGTCCTTGAGTCTTCCCTGGGTCTCTGGGTTAAAACAGGAGGTCATCCATGTCCATCCATGTCCAGCTGGTGCCACAGGGACTCTTGAGCCACCAGGGATTGTGAGCTGCCACCACTCCCAGCCTCCAGTTCGCTGCTCCTCCTTTGCTGCATGCACTCAGCAATAGCTGCTGGTGGCAGGAGGGAAGCCTCAGCACCCCCAGCATCTCCCCAGCTTCTCAGAACTTCCCCCCCAAGCCCTTCTCCACCACTGGACTGTGGTGACCTCCTCAGCACAGCTGCTGGCAGGGACCAGAGCCTGAGGAGGAACATCCAGGCGCTGGCAGCCCCTCCCTCCCAGGGGACTGCCACAGGCAGACTCACCAGGGACAGGAATGGCCTTAAAAGGGGCTGATCTCAGGGCTTGTCTTCTACAAGGTGGAGCTTTCCATCTCTCAGATCTGCTCCATACAAAGTCAGTAATCTCTTCTTGTCCTCATGGACTCTGTCCTTGTCCCATTCCCATCACTGGAGCAGCTGCCACAAGTTGCCTAAATGTGGCTGTAGGAGCCAGATGCAGCAGTGGGAAGGGCTCTGTCTGCCTGAAGAATCCCTTTGCTGAAGAGGTGTCCTCAGACCTGTTGGAGATGCCACCTTCTCCTTGCTCGTCTCCAGGATCCCAGAGCTCTCCCCAGCCCTGGGCTCTGGACAGCTGGCCAGGGTTGGGCAGGAGGTCTCCCTGGTGCATCATCCATTGATGCATTGTCCATCTTTTGTTTTGCTTCTTGAAAATGTTAGTCATTAACTAAACCCATAACCTTCTCCTTAGAGGAATGAGGATGACGAGGATGAGCAGCTCCATTTAATAGCAAAAGTGGCTTTTATGTGTGATCGTCTTTTCAGTTCTTCTGTGCAGTGGTGACACCTAAGTGTGTCCCCTGCCACTCGTTCTGAGCTGACACCTCCCAGGCTGGCAAGGGGGCTGCTTTTCCAGCCCAGTATTTTATACTGGGATGCTGCCCCGTGCTCCGGAGCACAAAAAGAGCTGCAAAGCTTTGACTCTGTTGCAGCTAAACCTGAAAATCCTTCTGCCTTCCACACTGACCCTATTTCATTGCATGGTGGGGTGGGAGGGAAGATTTTATTCTCTGCAAATGGAGGGGAAAACAGCACAGTAAGTTTAGCTTAAAAATGGGTTGCACAGGGGAGCCCAAAGCTCCTCTGCTCTTTCACATTCACCTCATGTACCCTTTCCTGGGGAGCCGTGAGCAGCTGTGCCCAAGACTCACTGAATTCTTATCCTCAGCTTTAGGCTTCAGGAAGTCTGGGGATGAGGGAGCAGCACAAGGTGTAGCAGTAAACCAGTGAAATTTCCTCTTGTGTCAGAACTGTCCTTGTACAGAGCCACCGAGCACTGCAATATTCTTTATGTATCCACCCCTGGTATCTGCTTGTACAACTCATGCCCACACATTACCCTCCCCTTGCGGGACCCACTGTACATGTGCCTTCACCCTTTGTCATGGTTTGGCATCTTTTTTTAACACAATTAGAGAACTTGAATAAATCACTGAACTGCAGTTACAAGTCCTATGCAAGAGGTGACCAGGGAGTCAGTTTTCAACATTTCTGTGTTTCTGTGTTGTTTTCAAAGTCACTGTGGGGTTTTTCAGAAAAGCCCAACAGAATGAATGCCCAAACAAGCTGCTTTTTTTTTTTT
>VWZP01006694.1:0-16019 GCA_013396995.1 Dicaeum eximium | reverse complement strand
TTTTTTTTTTTTTTCCTCTTCCTCCTAAAAGGCATTTATCATTTTGGATATACTGAATCTCTTAGACAGCTTTGAAAAATTTGAAAAGCTCTAAACCCCAGTTGCTCGCCGGGCTGCGTTTGGAGAGCAAGCAGGAGCAGGAGCAGGAGCAGCAGGATGGATGAGCACCAGGACAAAAGGCTGTTCCGTGGTCAGAAAAGGTTGCCTTAAGCCTTCCCTAAAATGCCCCGGAGAATGTTCCCGTGCCCTCCGCCCTGTGCCCGGGGTAGCCCGGGCAGAGCAGCTCCCGCCCCGGGCTCTGCCAGACGCCTTACACGTGGCACAGCCACCACTGGGGATCTTGGAGAAGAGGGAAAAACCAGCCCCACATTTTCTACATCACCTATGCTGTAGGACTGAGACTTCGTCTGGAACTCAAAGCTAACAAAATCCGTCCGTTCTGTGTGTTATGTGTTCAATTGGTGTAAGCAGGGTTCGTAGGGAAGCGGTGTCTCCTCCTCGTAGGACATTGTGTAAACATTTGCCGTGTGTCGACTGCCTGGGACACATTGTGTAGTGTGCCTGTGTGTGTGTAACCTGGTTTTGGCTGTTAGGTTGTAATGCTGTCTCTTGACTGAAAAAAAAATCTAATATAAAGAAAAACCACAAGAAATAAAAAATATATATTTAAAATCTATTTTATGTGTATTACTCTAAAACCTGCAGGTAAATCTGCCTGCAAAATGCTTTTTAAAAATGCTTTTAAAAGTCAATGGTTTGAGAGACAAGTAACAGAAAAACATCCCCTTTGAAGACAAGGACATACAGGAGAGGGGACGGCACAGGCTGAGGGGTTGGAGGGGATTTTTTCCCCCTCCCAATTACCAAACCTTACAACTCAGCAGATAATGACAGAGCTAAAGCAGATGTTGATTGCCCTGAGAAAATCCCAGATCAGCCAATCTCTGCAGCATCAGCTGTTTCTGCAAGCACAGTGTGAGATGTTCTCAGCACCCACGAGAGGCAGAGATGCCTCCAAGGTGATTAAGGGCTTGGAGATGAGAAGAGGCTGAGAGCTGGGACTGCCCAGCCTGGAGGAAGTTCAGGGAGATCCTGCCTTGTGTGCAGATTTCTGATGGGGGGAGTGCAGAAAACAGAACCAGAACATTCTCAGTGCAGGGACAGGGTGAGAGGCACAAATTGAAGTTAAAAAAAAAAAAAAAAAGAAATTTCACTTAAACAAGAAAAAGCTTTTTGACTGCAAGGGTGGTTGGCCACAGGAGCAAGTTGAGAGATTGAGGAGTCTTCATCTGTGGAGATACACAAGATGAGAGGAAACCTGGCCATGAGCAGCTTTGGTCAGGGGTGGGATGGGGCTTGCCCAGCCCAGTGGCTCTGCCAGCTCCTCCAGCAGAGCCAAGCCGAGGATATACCCAGCTGCTGGAAAAAGCACTTCAGAGAAATGTTAGATTAAATATTGGAAATGAAAAAAATAGCTGAAAGTGAGCTTTCATAGCTTTGCTAAACCTTCTTTTGGGAAAACCAAATTTGGCAGCTGGAGACAAAGCCTAGGGTTATTTGGGATGGATGGAGCTCAGGAGGTCCAGTCCAACATCCCCCTCACAGCAGGGTAAATACTGAATTCAGACCACAGGGCTTTGTTCAGCCAATGCTTGAAATTCCCCAAAGAGAAAGATCCTGCCACTGCATCCCAGGGAGAATAGTTTCTTCTGCTCAGTCAGAACCTCTTCTCTTTCCATTTATCCTGGCGGTGTCTGTCCCTTTCTCCCAGCTCACATCTCTATAAAATCCTGGCTCCATCTTCTCCAGAGCACAAAAGGGCAATGAAGCCTATCTCCCTCAAAAGCTCCTTTTGGTCAGGTGTTCCAGCCCCAGGCCATCCTGGTGGCCCTCTCTTGTGTCTCCTCTACATTATCAACATCTTGTGGTTGGGTGGGAGGTGGTAACCAGGTGATAGCATTCCAGATCCCCAAATGCCAAGGGATCACCTCCCTGCCCCATAGGCTGCCCTCCTTCCCACCTTCCCAGTTGAGCCTGGCTCAGCTCTCCTCCAGGGCTCTGACTGTGAGCTGCTCCAAAGTCCAGCACTGCTCAGAGGACCAGTACGGGTGTTCTTTGCTCCTTCCAAGGATCCTTCCCAGTGGTAGGATCTTGCAGTTCTTCTTTCCCAAGGTCCATGTCCCTGTAAATGGTGACCCTGAGCTCAAGCTTGTCTGCTCCCCACAGTGTGGTATTTCCCACAAACTGAAGCACATCCCCTCTCTTCCTCTGGTTTATTGGTATGTGCACCTTTTCTGTGAAGACTTTCATGGACTTTGACCAGTTTCATGGACTTTGTCCTCATTCTCCAAAGCTTCCCACCCAGCCCGAGCAGCAACAGGAGCAGTGAGGCCAAGCACAGAGCAGGGTGAGCCCCAACAGAGAGTGGGGGCCCAGCAAAGATACAGGGCTCTGGTACCCACATCAGCTGTGCCATGCAGGGACATGGAGCAGCCACACTCTGGCAGGGAGGATGGAGACACTGAGGAGTGCCTGGAAAGCTGCCTGGTGGGAAAGGTCTCAGGAGTGTTGGTGACAGCAACTAAGTAAGAGCCTGGTGTGCCCAGGTGGGCAAGAGGCCAATGACACCTGGTCTGTACCAGCCATGGTGTGGCAGCAGGATCAGGGCAGCAACTGTCCCCTCTGCTGGGCATTGGTGAGGCACCTCCAGTTCTGGGGACAGTTTTGGGCCCCTCATGGCAAGAAAGGCATTGAGAGGCTGGAGCATATCCAGAGAAGGGAACAGGGCTGGAGAAGGGCTGGAGCACAAGGAGCAGCTGAGAGAGCTGGGAGGGCTCAGCCTGGAGAAAAGGAGGTTCAGGGGAAACATTCACTCTCCACAACTCCCTGACAGGAGGGTGTAGCTGGGTGGGGTCGAGCTGAGCTCCCAAGGAACAGGGACAGATGACAGGAAATGGCCTCAAGTTGCACCAGGAGAGGTTCAGGTTGGATATTGGGGAAAATTTCTTCATGGAAGAGGTTGTCAAGTCCTGGCACAGTTGACCAGGACAATGGTGGAGTCCCCATCCCTAGAGAGATTTTAAACACGTATGGATGCTGCACTTGGGGACATGGGTTAGTGGTGGCCTTGGTAGTGCTAGGGGAACAGATGGACTTGATGGTTTTAAAGGACCTTTTCCAACCCCAATGATTCTGTGACATTGGCCTCACTCAGTACTTGATACCTTGTGCACAAATAGCTAATTTGTCTGATTATAAAAGCTGACAACTTATATTTAATAACGATTTATATTTAATCAGCATTTTGAGATACATATTTTTAAAATTCAGCGAGAAGAGGTGGCAGTGTGTGTGCACAGAGCTCAGGCTCTGGGCTCTCCCCAGCAGCTCCTGGGAACAGCAAGCCTGACCTACTTTCCATGGCAGCACATCCCAACCGCCGTGGCTGATGGCAGCAGAGTTCCCCAGAGCAAGGGATGCCAGGCTGCTGCCTGGCACAGCCTTTATCCCATGGAACTGGGCCTTTTCCCTGCCTGTTCCCTGCTGAGCAGCCCTCTGTGGGGAGCCGGGCTGCTGGGGCTTCTCTGCTCCCTGCACAGCCCCGGGGGCAGCACAGTGCCCTTCCCGTTCTCTCTTGCTTTGCAGGAGCAGCTGCATCAGTTAATTTGTTTGTGGTTAAATAAATTCCTTGCTGAAGCTACACATAAGGAGCTTGCAGGCCCAGAGCTCTAACTAATCCCTCCAATCCTCCTGTTTAGAATGATGCTGCTGTTGTTGCTAATAATAATTCAACCCAATTTATAGGACAATAACATTTATTTAGAGCATGAGGGATTCCACATTATACAAACCCTTAAATTTATTTTTTGTTTCACTGGTCCATTTCTACAACAAATACATCAGATCTACTATATAATAAAATTATTTACATTTCCAAACAACATGGGGTTTGTTTATAAACCCTCTGACTGCTATTCACATACAGTACTAAAACAACAGCACATTACATTATTTTAATACCTAAAAATGACAACCCTGTATTCTAAATTGTTTATGAAAAGTGGAAACAAATACATTTACAATTGTCTTCCCCTCCCCTTCCATTTCATACAAACACATTATCCTAATGTGCTAACCCTGACTTCACTTTGCAAATCCAGGGGGTTTTAGAAGAACCCAGTTTTTATATCTATTTATCTGTTTTTTAGAAAAAAAAAAATCATTTATTGGGAACAGTATAATATTAAAATTACTTACTGTACAGAATTTTATTTAAAAAAGAAAAATCACAGCTCAAAATTGCTATTGGTAAATTCACACTCATTTACAAGTCTCATGTTTCCATGCAGTAATTTACTTGGATTTTCTTCTTTTTGACTGCATTGCACTGGCACTCGTTTCTGAAATCAAGAGAAGAAAAAAAGCATGGATACGCAGTCGGTAAGCCATTCTCCAGAGGGGCACAGATAGCCCTGTCATTTTTCCAAACTCACACCAGAGTGAAAACCCCTGGAGAGCAGATTTCCCCAGCACTGGGACTGACTCTTGAGCGGCTGTGACACCCCTGGGCTGCCAGCCTGACACGCACGAGGACCCCGAGCTGATCTCTGGGCACCAGTGGCGTGAGCTGGACATTTATGCAAACCTAACAGAACAGCCTTTGAAAGAAGAGCCAAGTATTTCTAACTGTCCCCTGTGTGCCATCCCCAGCGTGCCACAGGGGAGCTGTATCCCAGGAGGAGGCACAGCCCCAGGCGCCACAGAGATGGTGCTGCACAACCACTGCCACGCCACTTAACAACCCAGCTCTCTGAGCTCTCAGAAAGTCATTAGAAAACAAGTCTCTGCAGTGTACACTGAGTCACAGGAACACAGCTGATGCAAACAGACACAAATATTAACACCTGCAGGCCCACGGCGACAGCAGATGACATGTCCAGTGCACTTACCAAGGCACTAAGTTTCCATTTCAAAACAAAAAAAGAGTAAGGACCAAAGGCATTTGCATCTTTAGATCTTTTTAAAAATGTGATTTTAAATGTTGGCAATGTCTCTTTGGCTCTTCATAATGTTTTCCAAAAACTATTGCAGCTTTTTAAGAATGTGCATTTTAAGAGTGAAAAGGGAAAAAAAATTCCAAGCCCATCTGAAATTAGAATAGCAGCAGTACAACTCCACAGCTGTTACATGTGGAATTAGAAAAGAACCACCAACATTTCAAAATTTAACAAACTCAAAGCTACAGTGAATGCTAAAAGCAGCCCTCGCTGGAAAAGTACGCCAAAAAGGGAAGACACCATAACAGTANATTTAATAACGATTTATATTTAATCAGCATTTTGAGATACATATTTTTAAAATTCAGCGAGAAGAGGTGGCAGTGTGTGTGCACAGAGCTCAGGCTCTGGGCTCTCCCCAGCAGCTCCTGGGAACAGCAAGCCTGACCTACTTTCCATGGCAGCACATCCCAACCGCCGTGGCTGATGGCAGCAGAGCTCCCCAGAGCAAGGGATGCCAGGCTGCTGCCTGGCACAGCCTTTATCCCATGGAACTGGGCCTTTTCCCTGCCTGTTCCCTGCTGAGCAGCCCTCTGTGGGGAGCCGGGCTGCTGGGGCTTCTCTGCTCCCTGCACAGCCCCGGGGGCAGCAGAGTGCCCTTCCCGTTCTCTCTTGCTTTGCAGGAGCAGCTGCATCAGTTAATTTGTTTGTGGTTAAATAAATTCCTTGCTGAAGCTACACATAAGGAGCTTGCAGGCCCAGAGCTCTAACTAATCCCTCCAATCCTCCTGTTTAGAATGATGCTGCTGTTGTTGCTAATAATAATTCAACCCAATTTATAGGACAATAACATTTATTTAGAGCATGAGGGATTCCACATTATACAAACCCTTAAATTTATTTTTTGTTTCACTGGTCCATTTCTACAACAAATACATCAGATCTACTATATAATAAAATTATTTACATTTCCAAACAACATGGGGTTTGTTTATAAACCCTCTGACTGCTATTCACATACAGTACTAAAACAACAGCACATTACATTATTTTAATACCTAAAAATGACAACCCTGTATTCTAAATTGTTTATGAAAAGTGGAAACAAATACATTTACAATTGTCTTCCCCTCCCCTTCCATTTCATACAAACACATTATCCTAATGTGCTAACCCTGACTTCACTTTGCAAATCCAGGGGGTTTTAGAAGAACCCAGTTTTTATATCTATTTATCTGTTTTTTAGAAAAAAAAAAATCATTTATTGGGAACAGTATAATATTAAAATTACTTACTGTACAGAATTTTATTTAAAAAAGAAAAATCACAGCTCAAAATTGCTATTGGTAAATTCACACTCATTTACAAGTCTCATGTTTCCATGCAGTAATTTACTTGGATTTTCTTCTTTTTGACTGCATTGCACTGGCACTCGTTTCTGAAATCAAGAGAAGAAAAAAAGCATGGATACGCAGTCGGTAAGCCATTCTCCAGAGGGGCACAGATAGCCCTGTCATTTTTCCAAACTCACACCAGAGTGAAAACCCCTGGAGAGCAGATTTCCCCAGCACTGGGACTGACTCTTGAGCGGCTGTGACACCCCTGGGCTGCCAGCCTGACACGCACGAGGACCCCGAGCTGATCTCTGGACACCAGTGGCGTGAGCTGGACATTTATGCAAACCTAACAGAACAGCCTTTGAAAGAAGAGCCAAGTATTTCTAACTGTCCCCTGTGTGCCATCCCCAGCGTGCCACAGGGGAGCTGTACCCCAGGAGGAGGCACAGCCCCAGGCGCCACAGAGATGGTGCTGCACAACCACTGCCACGCCACTTAACAACCCAGCTCTCTGAGCTCTCAGAAAGTCATTAGAAAACAAGTCTCTGCAGTGTACACTGAGTCACAGGAACACAGCTGATGCAAACAGACACAAATATTAACACCTGCAGGCCCACGGCGACAGCAGATGACATGTCCAGTGCACTTACCAAGGCACTAAGTTTCCATTTCAAAACAAAAAAAGAGTAAGGACCAAAGGCATTTGCATCTTTAGATCTTTTTAAAAATGTGATTTTAAATGTTGGCAATGTCTCTTTGGCTCTTCATAATGTTTTCCAAAAACTATTGCAGCTTTTTAAGAATGTGCATTTTAAGAGTGAAAAGGGAAAAAAAATTCCAAGCCCATCTGAAATTAGAATAGCAGCAGTACAACTCCACAGCTGTTACATGTGGAATTAGAAAAGAACCACCAACATTTCAAAATTTAACAAACTCAAAGCTACAGTGAATGCTAAAAGCAGCCCTCGCTGGAAAAGTACGCCAAAAAGGGAAGACACCATAACAGTACCAATTTTCAGAAATGAAACATCTCCACAGGCTCAAGTCCAGCCTGGAGCCCTCCAAGCAGCAGGACTGACTTTGAAGTAGCTTCAGCACCAGCTGTTGCCACCCTTGCTGCTGCTCAAGGCTCTGTGTTTGGGAGGAGGAGAGGGCCAGCAGCGCTCAGGCCCTGTCTCAGTCACTTGTGAGCATCACCAGTACCTTCCCAAACCCTGCACCCTGGAGTGTGCTGGACACATGTGGACAGGGCTGACCCTCCCTATGTGCTCTTCTCTCCTCTCACAGTGACCCTTCTGCCTCCTCCTTCCTGAGGCTTAGTAACCAAGTTCCTACTCCAGCTGGTCAAAGTCTGCTTCTCTCTCCCTGCTGATTTTTTTTTTTCTAATACTGACTAAACAGCCTCTATCTCAAGAGATAACTCCTCCCAGCCCCACATTCCTTTTACCATGGATTAGGGGGTTTCTCAGGACACAGATAACACAATGAGGACAGCAGCAACCAAACCAGAATAATTAAGCTCTGATTCACTAACAGAAATGTACAACAGAGCAGGCACAGGTGGCAAACCAGGTGACACTCCTGTGGCCACCTCACTAACTTGCAGCTTGTCCAGGGCACCTGGTTTGGCTCATTCTCCACAGCTCAGGAGCAGCTGTGTGCTCACAGATAAGGCAGCACAGCCAGGAGTCCCCTGCGAGCTGCACCCAAGTGTCCAGCAAAGCCCTTGGACACTGCAGCAGCTTCAGATGCACCATTTAAAAACAAAGGCTTTATTTACAGAGGTAAACAAATTACACAGTCAGCACAAACCCCTGTGAGAGTTTTGGTATTATTTAAACTTGATGCACTCTCCCATTCCCACATTTTCAGAATTTGATGTGTCACTGGTTGTCATCTTTAGGTTTACCCAGTACAGTGTGTGGGGCAGGCCACATGCTCCAGATCCCCTCAAACACAGGCAGGGATTTTACACTGGCTTTACATTTTTCAAACTTTTTTTCACAATCATGAAAGAGAATTTATTTTTACAATACAGACTCAGATTCTTCTGCACAGTCCTGCCACAAGAAGTAAATATAGTTAAATTCAGCAGTCACAAAAGTGCAGAACGTACAGGTCCCTTGTGTAATCTTTGGGAGTCATTGCACAATAACGTAAAGCTGGAACACTTCTCTGAAACTCTGACAACACAATATTCTTACCATCACACTTTAGTACCTCCAGTATGGAAATGGTGGCTGAATTCAACTTGACTTCCTTTTATAATAATTTTCTATTAATACCTCTTTGTTCTGTATATTATCTTTAAAATAGTGGTCGAATGTTGCCTCTTGACGGTCTCTCTCTACTCTCTTGTATAACCTTGGTCCATCAGCATTTTTCTGACCCTTAAACACAAGAAGCTGACAGAATTAGCTTCAGCCTGGCACTGGGCTGTGCATATCACACAAATGCTGCATAATTGTTAAGGACTGTAACCTGGGTAGGAGTAAGGTGCGTCAGCACCTGCTAATGCCATGGGTTAATAACTTCAGGAGTTCAGATGTTGTTGCAAAGCAGAGCTGAGGCTCTGTGCTAGCACACAGCACTCCCTGATGCTCCCAGCTGCCACCTCAGCAGCCTCTGGAGCGTGCCTGAACCATGGCAATTGAGTTGGCAAGAACTGACTGTGCACTTGGGAAGACTTAAGTCTTGTGTCTTTCGGGCTTCAGGAAAAGGAAAATGTCACTTTTTGAACTCAGTATGGTCATTCCAACAGCAACACATTTCTGCAAAAGGAATTCAACTAGGCTAGGTGCTGAACACTATGGTGGTGAGTGCTGCAGAAAACAAGTTCCACAGATGTACCAAAGAGGAATTCATACAGGATTTACTGCCAGTGCAGACGTCGGGAAACGCTTCAACAACAACCTGTGGCTAAATCCTTGAAACTAGAGATAAAGCACCCAAGGTGTATGAGCTGCAAACCAGCGTTATGAGACAGCTAGTGCCAGGGCAAACACCTGGGGAAGCAGGTTAGGAGCTGCCCTCTCCCCAGGAAGGGTGGCTGTGCATGTTACCTTTAGCTGTGCCGGACGCGGATGCGGGTCGCGAGGATCTCTTGCGCTGCCCATTTTCTACAGTTTCCTGTGAGGCGGCAGAATCCTCTGTTCTTGAATTTCTTCTACTTGGAGTTTTAGACTTTTCACAATTCTCTTTTGTCTCATTACTAATAAAGTGGGACAAAATATTTCTGATGAAGTGTGAGAAGAATTATGTTTTTCTATGCAAGCCAGACAAGCTGGAGGATGGCCCGACACAGGTACCAGTTCCGGACTATTAGCACTGAAGATATGAAACGCTAGAGATACCAGAAGTTCTATCAGATGAAGAATGACCTGAGTAAGTCAGAGTATAGTCCATTTCTATCAAAAATTATCAGAGGATACAGAATTGAGAAGTCCTCAAAGAGAATATTTTCAACATTAGAAGACCAAGAAATTAGATGCATTATAAATTGTCTGCTCTGTTTTCCACAGGTGCCACCATTACTGAAGTCTAGGAAAAGCAAACAGGTTACATTAGAGACTGCTGCAGTATGGGGTGCCAAGTTGAAATTGCAGATGAACATCAGAAAGAATTAAGAACTCTCCAGGGAGTATGCCAACTTTTGGGTTTGCTAAAAAGACTTACTCCATTTATCCAAGTGATTTCTTCACATATTAGAAAAAGGGTTTTTAAAACTTTCTTTGAGTTTTAAAAACTTGGAAGTAAAAATACTTTTTTTTTTGGTAGCAAAAATATTTTTCTGCTATAAAATATTAATTTTAGGTACTGTGGAAATCTGTTTCTTCCCACTGAGACAATAAAGGGAGTGCTACATTTTGTAATTAAATTCCTCTTTTATTTTATTTCTCTTAGCCCTGTAAACTCATCCTGAGCTTTGGGTGTTTTCTCCTTAATGCATTCTTGCCAGACAATTTCTGGTGACTAAGCAGTTTCAGAAGTTTAAACTAAACTTATTAAATTATTATATATTATATTATATATTATATATATTATAACTTACTTAAATTATTCTACTGATAATGGAAAAAAAGCAAGCTCATTTCAGGCCCTTTGGGTGACAGCTTGCAGGATTTCAGGAAAGGGTGCCTGAACCAGAGACTGGAGTGAAGACACAGCTCAGGGTGACCTGTGCGTGACAGAGGTCTCACTGCAGTGTCACCCTTCAGACAAGTCCTGCTTTGAGGGGAAGCACTAAAACCACACAAACTTTAGGGTTAAGTAACAGAAATCTGAAATAAAACTGTTTCTCAATGGAAGGAGAGATGAAGATTCTCAAGGAAGGACACAGCAGGGGAGACTGTGGATTGTAGGTTACCTCAGATACAAAATAAATAATGAAATCTATTTCCCTGTAAGGGGTTATTATGGGCCATCTATAAACTGGATCCCCCAAAGAGGTCTCAAACTAGTCTTCTCCTATGGAACTGGAGCAGCTGAACCAGCAGTCACCTACCTCAGAGGACCCCCAGAGGGAAGCAAACAGGCATCAACATCCGAAGTTCTGTTAGTACAGGTCATTTTTACAGATTATAGTGACTAAATCCAGAGCTGGGATTGTCTCATAGGAACCAGCACATCACTTCCCTCCTTTTATAGGAGGAAATCAAGTTACTCCAAGTGAAAATATTTCTAGTGGTTTATGGGTTGCAAGGTTCCCCTAAGATTTTAAAGGTTTTTAATGGCCTTAAATGAGAATAGGTTTTGATTAGATATTAGGGAGAAATTGGCCTCTGGTTGCCCAGAAAAGCTGTGGCTGCCCCATCCCTGGATGTGTCCAAGGCCAGACTAGACTGGGCTTGGAGCAACCTGGGATAGTGGAAGGTGTCCCTGAACATGGCAGGTGGAATGAAGGTAAGTTTTAACATCCCTTCCCACCTAAACCATCTGTGATTCTATCAAGGTTTGTCCTGTATGGTTCAACATACACAAACCTGCCCACTGTATCACCCATCACTAGACCCAGTTTGCCTGCAAACTCTCCTTCTTTTCCAGTCTTGCTCAGAAGAGCATCAATCAGAAAAACCCTGAAAATGCCCTTGTGGCAATCTGATGTACTGTGTGAGTTTGGACATAGGCACACAAGGACACTTCATTGGAGGATCTGCTCAGCTGCCAATGTCCCACCTTCAGCTTTTCAGAAAAATTCTATTGTGAAGAAAACTCACTGTGAAATTTCAGTTTATCTTTGAAAGATGCCAATCCAAATGAAGATAAATACGGTTAAATGTTCCATTCAGAGCCATTCCTGATCTGAGGAAATGTACTGCATTCCCTCCCTTACAAAGGAAGGCACTGCCTCATCTCCTGAGGAACACAACAAGGGGCTGCTCCTCTTGCCCTGGCCTAGGGGGTCACTCCACCCATGAGGCCAGTGTCCAAAACCTGGCCCGCTGTGCCTGCACCATTAGCCAAAAACCTCCCCAGGGGCTCTCACTGCCAACTAAGTGAGAGCCTGGCGTGTTTAGAATCCTCCAAGTAGATCTTGGAAACTGTATTTTCTTCTGACAGAACACAACCATTTGAAATAGTATCTTTTAATTACTGAATGTCTTAACCAGGACAACATGAAGTTTCTACTTGACTTTCTTATCAAGTTTTGGCAGAGTCTTAACAAGCAAATAGAGGAAAACTGTTGAAAACAATCCTCAAGGCAGAAGAACAAACTTTTGAAAGACTTCCTTTCAGAAAACAAAAATTCACGCAACAGCTAAGCTGCAGGATTTGGGGGGTTAGTTTTGATTTGTTGTGCAACCATCATGACCCTTCCAGGACATGAAATATCCAGGCCTGAAAGGATGAGAGGAAACATTGCCCAAACCACAGACTAAGGAAAAGGTTACCTTATATTAATTGTATTTCAGCAATAGTTTGGAGCATTCAACTAGCCTGATTTCTTAGCAGGAAAGAAAAGATATAGCCAAGAAAATGAAAAGCAGTAGCTGAGGTTGAGCAATTAAGCAAAGAGAAAGGGACTTCCTCCCAGGAAAGCTATATCTACTCTGAATCTACAAACTATCTCCTTACCTTTGACCAGCAACTACTGCAGCATTTGTCTCAAGTTCTACAAAAGAAAAAGATAATTTTAAAGTCTGCTGTAGAGGTACATACCTGCTGACTAGGCATGACTAGCTCACATTTTTCTATCGCATATTAGATCTCAAGGATAAGCTTCTCTCAAAGCAAAGCAAGCCAAAATACCACATTGGCCAAGTGCTTGGTCTGATAACAGCCTTCAGGACACTGCAGTCAGCTAAGACAAGGAAAAATTAAAGCCCTGCATAAGAAAACTGTAGAGAAACTCCCTGGCTACACTCTTCTCCCTTTTTAAACTTCCATTTTAGACAGCTTATTTCTACTAAACCTTCTAGGTTTTATTAGTTTTTAAACCTTAAAAGTACCCATCTGGCGCTATTGTGCGTGTAAAAATTTGCCTTAACCCAACTGCCTCCCACACCAATATCTTTTAATGACAAATTTCTGAAGCCCAATTGCACTTGTACAGAATTGGAAAATATCTCAGCGGAGATGCTGCAAAGAGAAGTCTGACCTGTTTTCTCTCTCAATGATTTTCTACATATAGGTCAGGTTTCCTTTGGAATCTTCACCTCAGTAAACAGCTCTCCTTTTCAGCACATAAAATGTCAGGTCTTTCTACTGTCTGTCTTTTAATTCTCTCCTTATCCACCGTATCCTTTGTTGAGAGGGAAGACCTATATCCAAACATAGGCCCTCTCACAAGGAACTGCCAGAGATTTAGGGATTAACACTGCAATGTCATGGATGAACTCCTTATGCTTTGTCTCATTGCCCAGCTCAATTTCCCCATCAAACTTGGGGCCAGTGGGACACAAGCTGGGGCTTTACCTTTGAATGCAATTTAGCCCCCAAAGTTTGCTAGAGTGTGCACAATGAATAGAGGCATAAAAAAAAGTAAGAGAATGGGCAATGTCTGTCCTCCTAGGATGAATTTGCAGCGTTGGAACATCAGCCTCTTCAGTGCAAATGGACAGAGCACCATCTGAGAAAAATGGACATCTTGGGAACAAAGGAAGAACAGACTAAGCACCCAAAATTTCAACTGGGAGATTATCCAACAGCAAAAAATCGATAGCATCAGTGCTTCTCTGAGCAGAAAGCCCCAGTACAGTCACAGCAGCACAGGGCAATGAGTCGGGTGTGAAAAAACAAGGGTATGATCATCTTTGTCTTAGTGGAAATTCAAAGAAAACCATTCTGTACAATTTTTACTTTCTGAAAACTCTATTTCTAATCAGATTAGAGATGGCAAATGGATGGAGAGTGGCACTTCCCATAAGTAAGCCCACATCTATCTGTTTTCCCTGCTCAACCTGGGAATGACTTTTAGAAACACCCCAGAGCTGACAGTGAAACACCTTTATAATAGATGGCAACACCATAAAGTCATCTGCCAGGGCTCCATCCTGAAACGCTGCTGGAGGGGCATTAAAAGTTGAACACAAAAAAAAAGTATTACAACTCTAAAACACACTCCCAGCATGGCATGAACATATTTCTATACTCAGAAGGGTACAATGAAGGAAAAACCTTTCTTATTAGCTTGGCATAGAACTTCCAAATTCAAACACAATGTACTGTTACAAATTCAGTCCCTCCAATTTATCCAATTTTGGAATATCTAAAACCTTCTTTGGGGATTTTTTCATTTTTAACTTGACCCCTTCCTGAATCTCCCACAAGGCTTTGGACACTTCCAAAGCACAATGTAACTAGCAAAGAAAAACAATCCCAAAAGCACAAATAATAATAAAAACCCCTACCCAACCCCCAAAATACCCGGTGTGTTAGTGACCACTGAATATGCATTCAAACAAATACATTTTCAGTTCCAAGCATAAAGGATTTAGTTCACCTTTATTCTGCTTTTCCAAAGGAAGATTTACCTGTTCTTTGAACAGTACTTTCTGATGTTGCAACTGAACTTTTTTTCTGTGTTAAATGTTGAGAGGATGCTAGAATAAAAGTGGAGGGAAAAAACATTATTGTCAAAGGGAGTAAAGGAGTTCCTGTTGCATGATCAGGCTGGTACAAAACTCTCCCAGCTGACTGCACTTTGCCATTTACAGATGCAATATTTTTAATCTACCCTCCACTTCCCTCCCACCACACACACCTCCCCCTTTTTAAAACAAACAAACTTTTAAAACAAAACTATCCCAATAAAGTTTTCTCAAACTAGAATGAGTGATGAAATGAAGTATCATAAACAACATTTTTAAAGGTAACAGTTTTTCAGCAGACTGTGACATTGTAGGAAATCCTAACTTTTCAATAGTTTAGTCTCCTTTTTTTAAAAGTTATTTTTGACAGGGATTCTGAGGGAAAATAGTATATTTTTAACGAATCAATGTCCTCACTCTTTAAATTAAAGTGCACAATATGCTCCAGAGTTGTCCTTGAAGCCTTTGGCAATAAGATGGTGACTTAACCTTTCTTAGGTTGCAAAGCAAAAAAAAATATCAGGAGGAAAAATAATTTTTGTTGAGCTAATGCTTTCTAGTCTTCAATGTGATAGTGAACTTACAAAGAACAGGAAGACAAAAAGTTTAACATTCCTGCTTAAATAAAGACTATTACTTCCTAGAAAGCCAGAATTCCTTCTGTGAAGCTCAAAGGAAGCTTCCACTTTCAGTGGCATAAAGCTACGGCATCCAACAGCCATGGGGAAAGTCACACTGAGGCTGAAGTTTTCAGTTCCCCTGACATCTGTGGATCTTATCATCCATGATTTTATCTTCTGTCTCTAATTCATAACACTCACTCAGTGCACCCCAAGAGTGATAGGTTTATATCCACACCACATTCAATAAATTAAAAATAGCATCAAGAAATGGCATCAATGTCATATATAAAGTCTGTCAGATGCTCAAATTAAAATAGCAAAGCTCAGATGTAAAGGTATTTTATGTTTTCAAACTGAATGTAGTTAACTTTTTCATTAATTTCTCCAAAATGAGCATTTAAGTTTTTCCCTAGACAAACAGGGGTTTGGTGTGGGTTGTTTTTTTTTTTCTTCTTCTGTTCTGGAGGTTATTCAGCAATTTCCTTAGAGGATGAAGGTTATTCAGAGAGGAAAATAGAATTATTAGGATCAATTCAAAATATCATAATTAAGTCAATAAATTGAAATCATTTACAAAATCAAAAGTCTGTGGCAAGTCCAAAGCAGAATACCAGTGTATCTACCAGTATAAAAGGGACCCTAAGTATTCATCATTACTGATAAAACCACATTTCCTCCTTACTTCCAACAGTTACATGAAGTTACAGGATCATATATTCATGACAAATACCCCGCTGAAGCAGTAAATGGAAAGCGAAATAAAACATCTGGAACTCAAATCTCGGTGAATACCAGCCTGTGTACCACTCAGCTGTTAGAAACAATAAGCAGCTGTCAGCCTTGGCTGCAGTGCCAGGAGAGCAGCCCCCAGGATTTCCCGAAGCCACCTCCCTCCCTCCCTGCCTCCCTTCCCCGCGCAGCCCCGCACTCACCTGCGCTCTGCAGCGGCTCCGGGGGTGCTGCGCCCTCCTCCTCGGCCCCGGCGCTCCCGCCCGGCTCCGCAGCCCCGCCGGGGTTGCCGCCGTTGGCGCT